>MU766874.1:117225-132286 GCA_026770625.1 Nicotiana glauca
AAAAATTGGTTAGTTTGGGGTAAAACTTCTTAGACCTAACTATTGGGTTTTGAGGGGGCATTTGACCTCCAATTTCTGAGATTTTTATATGGTTATACTCATGAGAGTACGAGGTTTCTGAAAACGTAAAAATTATTCGATTCCGAGACGATGGCTGGAGGGGCATTTTGGTCATTTTATCTATTTTTGCGCCCTAGTTTTGATTTTATTAGTGGAATCAGTTAATTGCAATATTATTTATAATTAGGTGAGGACACGAGCTACCGGAGATAACTAGGCACCCGCGCCCCTACCAGAGCCTTTAGAGGTTGAGGCCTGGATAGAGGCCAAGAATACACATGTGGTGCAGCCAGAGCACCCGCACGGGCTACTATAGAGGATCCATTAGTAGCCCTAGCCAGAGCCCTGACACCTGATACGCCTACTGCTACTACCACTCCAACTCTCCAGGAGACCCTTTCACAATTCATGAGCATGTACACCACTTTAGCACAGGCAGGGTTGCTTCCCCTTGCTGCAGCCACATCTCAGGCTAGGGGAGGATCACAGACTCCCAATGTCCGCACTCTTTAGTAGCTAGTGCATGTTGATTAGGTCCCAGAGATTATACTGGCACCACCTGTAGCCCCAGTTCAGCCTGAGGTTATGGCAATAGCTTCACATGAGGAGCAAAGGAGGATGTAGAGGTTCAAGAGGTACCAACCTCCTACATTCAGTGGTCTAGTATTGGAGGATGCTCAATGATTTTTGGAGGAGTGCCACCGTATCTTCCACACTATGGGTATATCAGGATCGAGATTTCTTTCACTGTCTTCCAGCTTCGATGAGCAGCCTATCAGTGGTGGCATACTTTTGAGTTGGACAGTCCAGCTAAGGCAGCTTCCCTAATATGGACTCAGTTTTCAAATATGTTCTTGAGAGGGTATGTCCCTCAGAGCCTCAGGGACGCATGGCGTGCGGAGTTTGAGCATTTGCGCCAGGGTTCTATGACTATTTCGGAGTATGTTATCCATTTGAACGACTTGGCTAGACATGCACCGGCCTTGGTTTCTATGATTCGTGAGAGAGTTTGCCGATTTATCGAGGGTCTTATTCCCAGCATCAAATCTGGCATGGCCCAGGAGTTAGAGATGGATATTTCTTATTAGCAGGTAGTGAGCATTGCTAGGAGAGTAGAGGGCATGTATGCTCGGGATAGAGAGGAGAGTGAGGCTAAGAGGTCTCGATAGTCGGGCCATTATTCTAATGCCCGTGCCCCAGATGCAGTTTGTCATGGTAGGGGTTATATGAGTCACCCTATTCATTCAGCTCTTCCAATAGCCAGTGGTATTCCAGCTCCTCCTAGACCTCAGGAGCCTTATTACGTACCTCTGGTATCTAGTGCGCCTCCTGCACGGGGTATTTTCAGTGGTCGGTCCAGCAGACCTAGGCCGAGCCAGTCACACCCGACACGTCCTCCTAGAACTTGTTTTGAATGTGGTGACACATTGCATATGGTGAGGGATTGCCCCACACTTAGGAGAGGTGCACGTTCGTAGACTTCTCAGCCATAATGTGCTCCACAGATTTCCCATGTTATGATTACAGCACCAGTTGCTACCCCACCTCTCTAACCAACTAGAAGTGGAGGTCAAGAAAGTAGAGGTCACCCTAGAAGGGAAGGACAGGCCAAATACTATACCCTTCCTGCCCATACTGAGGTTGTTACCTCCGATTCTGTTATCACAGGTATTGTTACGGTATGTCATAGAGATGCATCGGTTCTATTCGATCTAGGCTCCACTTATTCATATGTGTCATCTTATTTTGCCCCATATTTGGGCGTATCTCGGGACTCTTTGAGTTCCCTAGTTTATGTTTCTACTCTTGTGGGAGATTCTCTCGTTGTGGACCGCATTTATCGGTTGTATTTGATTGCTCTTAGTGGTTTTGAGACCAGAGCTGATTTTTTATTGCTCAACATGGTAGATTTCGATGTTATCTTGGGCCTAGGTTGGTTGTCTCTCCATTATGCTATTCTTGATTATCATGCCAAAACTGTGATGCTGGCTATGCCAGGTGTACCGCGAGTAGAGTGGAGGGGTACCTTAGATCACACCTCTATTAGATTTATTTCATTTATTAAAGCTCAGCGAATGGTTGAGAAGGGGTATCATACGTATCTAGCCTATGTGAGAGATGTTAGTAGTGATACCCCTACAATTGATTTAGTACGGGATTTCTCTTATGTGTTTCCAACTGATCTTTCGAGCATGCCGCCTGACAGAGATATTGATTTTGGCATTGACCTATTGCTGGGCAGTCAGCCCATTTCTATTCCTCCTTACTGTATGGCTCCTCCTGAGTTGAAGGAGTTGAAGGAACAGTTATAGGAATTGCTTGATAAGGGTTTTATTCAGCCCGGTATATCACCTTGGGGTGCTCCTATCTTGTTTGTGAAGAAGAAGGATGGTTCTATGTGTATGTGCATTGATTACCGCCAGTTGAACGAAGCTACAGTGAAGAACCGGTATTCTTTACCTCATATTGATGACCTGTTTGATCAATTACAAGATGCTCGTGTGTTTTCTAATATTGACTTGCATTCACGTTATCATCAGTTGAAGATTTGAGAGCCAGATATCCCCAAGACTGCCTTCAGGACTCGGTATAATCATTACGAGTTCCTTATTATGTCATTTGGGTTGACCAATGCCCCAACAGTATTTATGTATTTGATGCACAATGTATTCTGGCCATATTTTAACTCGTTCATCATTGTCTTTATTGATGACATTCTAGTATACTCCCGAATTCAGGAAGATCATTTTGAGGGAAAAGAAGTCATATGCAAAGTTCTCAAAAAGTGAGTTCTGGTTGGATTCTGTGGCATTTTGGGTCACGTATTATCAAGTGAGAGGATCAAGGTGGATTCAAAGAAAGTGGAAGTTGTGCAGAGTTGGCATAGACTATCCTCAGCTATATAGATCCATAGTTTTCTTGGCTTGGCGAGTTATTAACGTTGGTTTGTTGAGGGATTTTCATCTATTGTAACACCTATGGCCAAGATGACCTAGAAGGGTGCTCCGTTCCGGTGGACAGAGGAGTGTGAAGAGAGCTTTTAGAAGCTAAAAATAGCTTTGACTGTAGCCCCAATATTGATATTACCAATAGGTTCGTGTTCTTATACTATCTATTGTGATGCCTCGAGGATTAGCCATGGAGCGATATTGTTGTAGGACGGTAGGGTGATTTCCTATGCATCCAGACAGCTGAAGGTTCATGAGAAGAATTATCATGTCCATGATCTCGAGCTAGCTGTTATTATTCATTCCTTGAAGATCTGGTATCATTATTTGTACGGTGTTCCTTGTGAGATCTATAATGATCACCGGAGTTAACAGCATTTGTTCAAGTAAAAGGACCTTAATTTGTGCAGTGGATGTGGTTAGAGCTACTGAAGGACTATGAAATCTCTATCTTATATCACTCGGGCAAGGCCAATGTGGTGGCCGATACTTTAAGTCATCGAGCAGAGAGTTTGGGGAGTTTGGCTTATCTACCAGCAGTAGAGAGGCCTATGGTTAGGCCTTGGCCAGCCAATTTGTGAGATTGGATCTTTTGGAGACCAGCCAGGTCCTTGCTTGTATGGTTTTTCGGTTTTCCTTGTTTGATCGTATCAGAGTGCGTCAATATGATGACTCTTATTTGCTTCTCCTCAAGGACAAGGTTCTGCATGGCGATGCCAGAGATGTGACCATTGGTGATGACAGGGTATTGAGGATGCAAGGTCGGATATGTGTACCTAATGCTGATGGGCTTCGGGAGTTGATTCTAGAGGAGGCCCATAGTGTGCGGTATTCCATCCATCTGGGTGCCGTAAAGATGTACGAGGATTTGAGGCAGCACTATTGGTGGAGGAAGATGAAAAAGGATATAGATGGGTTTGTGGCTTAGTGCCTCAATTGTCAGCAGGTAAAGTATGAGCACCAGAGATGGGTGGCTTGCTTCAGCAGATAGAGATTCCGGTATGGAAGTGGGAGCGAATCACCATGGACTTTTTTGTTGCTCTTTCACGGACCTTGAAGAAGTTTGATGCTATTTGGGTGATTATGGATCGGCTGAGCACGTCCGCACACTTTATTCCAGTGTGTACCACTTATTCTTCCAAGCGGTTGGTTGAGATTTATATCCTAGAGATTGTTCGTCTGTATGGTATTCCAGTTTCTATCATTTCAAATAGAGAAACTCAGTTTACATCACAGTTCTGGAGGACCGTACAACATGAGTTGGATACTGGGGTTGAGTTGAGCATAGTATTTCATCCTCAGATGGACGGACACTATGAGCACACTATTCATATTCTTGAGGATATGTTTCGTGTGTGTGACGAAGTTTGGAGGTTCTTGGGATCAGTTCTTGCCACTAGCGGAGTTCTCCTACAACAATAGTTATCAGTCCAGCATTTAGATGGCACTCTATGAGGCTGTGTATGGTAAACGGGGTAGATCCCCGGTGGGTTGGTTTGAGCCTGGCGAGGCTAGATTATTGGGTATAGACTTGGTTCAGGACTCTTTGGAGAAGGTTAAGGTGATTTAAGATAGACTCCGCACAGCCCAGTCCAAGTAGAATAGTTATGCGAACCGGAAGGTTCGTGATATTTCATTTATGGTTGGAGAGTGAGTCTTGCTTCGGTTTTTGCCTATAATGGGCGTTATGAGATATGAGAAGAAGGGGATATTGAGTTTAAGGTTTATTGATACTTTTGATTTGTTGCAATGTGTTGGGGAGGTTGCTTATGAGCTTATCTTACCTCCCAGCTTGGTAGGAGTTTATCCGGTATTTCATATTTTGATGTTCCTGAGGTGTCACGGTGATCTGTCACACGTGTTGTCTTTCAGTTCGGTCCAGTTAGACAAGGATCTATCTTATGTTGAGGAGATAGTGGCTATATTGGAAAGACAAGTTCGAAAGCTGAGGTCAATGAGCATTGCATCAGTAAAGGTCCAGTGGCGGGGTCAGCCGGTCGAGGAGGCGACTTGGGAGATCGAGCAGGATATGCGCAACTGTTACCCTCATCTTTTCATCACTTTAGGTATGACTCTGTGCTCATTCCAGGATGAACGAATGTTTTAAGATGGAGAGGATGTTACGACCCGGCTGGTCATTTTGAGAATTTACGCCCTGATCCCCTATATTTCTGCTACTATGACTTAGGGGGAAGATTCGTTTTGAGTTTCGCAGTGTTTTGGGACACTTAGTCACTAAATGAGAGATTAAGCTTTAGAATTTGGACCGTAGTTAGAACAGTGCAAAGATGGCCTCGGAATGGAGTTCTTTCAATTGCATTAGCTCCATTGGGTGATTTCGAGCTTAGGGGCGTGTTCGGGTTGTGTTTTGGAGGTCCATAGCTTATTTACGCTTGAAATGCCGAAAGTTGAATTTTTGAAGTTTCCGGATCAATAGTGAAATCTTGATATTGGGGCCAGAATCTGATTTCGAAAGTTGGAGTAGTTCTGTTGTATTGAATGTGACTTGTGTACAAAATTTAGGGTCAATCGAACATGGTTTGGTTGGTTCCGGCATCGGTTGTAGGATTCTTGAAATTTCAAGTTCTTTTGGCATGGATTGGAGGGTGATTCATGGTTTTAGCATTGTTTGATGTGATTTTAGGGTTTGACTAAGTTCATATGATGTTTTAGGATTGGTTGGTATGTTTGGTTGAGGTCTCGGGGGCCTCGGGTGAGTTTCGGATGCTTAACGATAGTTGAATTGGACATAGGAAATTTTTGATCTTTGCTGAACCTTTTGGTTTTGCACCTGCGAAGCTTGGACCGCAGGTGCGGTGCTGCAGAAGTGGGTTGATGACTGTAGATGCGGTCTAAGGTATAAGGGCAAGAGCTCGCAGATGCGGCTCAAGGACCACAGAGGCAGAACAACATCTGTGAGTATAGGGTCGCAGGTGCAAATTCTGACCGTTTAATGAAATTTTGCATGTGCGAAATATAGGATGCAGAAGTAGGACCGCAGATGCGGCCCCACGATCGCAGAAGCAGAAATCACTGGCATAAAAGAGAGAAAATCGAGGGTTTGAGTTCATAATTGAATTAGAGCTCGATAGAGAGCGATTTCTAGATAGATTTTGAAGGAGAAAGATTGGGTAATGAATTCTAACTCTAATTTGGTTCTAATGCATTAGTCTGTTGTTAGTTTTATCATTTAATTTCGGATTTGAGGTGAAAAAATTAGGAGATTCGAGAAAAGTTCTTAGACCAAAAATTTGTATTTTGGTTGAGATTTTGGCATCGGATTTCAATTATTTTGGTATGATTAGACTCGTGAGTGAATGGGTGTCCTTAGTTTTTCACTTTTACCTAATTTGAAGACGTGGGCTGGAGGAGGAATTTTTGGTGTTTTTCTATCTAGATTTAGCCTCGATTCCTTTAGCTAAACTCGTTGTTGTTGTTATATTTACATTATGAGATTGATGTGATTAGATTTGGGCCACTCGGAGTTGGATACTCATGGAAAGAACATGATTTCAGCTTGATTGAGCTTGATTCGAGGTAAATGACTTGCCTAAGCTCGTGTGGGGGAACTCCACTTAGGATTTTGGTACTGTTCTTATATGAATGTCATTTACATGAGGTGACGAGTGCATACACATGCTAATTCTTGAAAACTCCCATTATAATTAAGTAAATATTTGTGTTTTCCTTTAATTGAGCAATACTTATACTTGAAGTTTCCTGTTTAGCATAGGAAAGCATGATTATGTGACTTAACTGTCTTAACTGCTTACATGGTTTCTGTGTTAGTTTTTTTAGAGAAGAAATTCCTATTTTTATTGAATAGAACTGTTGATTTTTTTTTTGAGACTGTTGTATGTTTACTTTGGGACTACGGAACGATATCCCGGGAGATCCCCAATGTTGTTTACTTTGGGACTACAGATCGATATTCCGGGAGATCCTCCTACACCTTTATATTTGGGACTATAGGATGGTATCTCGAGAGATCCCCCTGTACTGGCTATTTACTGTTGGACTATGGGACGTTATCCCGGGAGATCCTCGACACATTTATGTTTTGGACTACAGGACGTTATCTTGTGAAATCCCCTGATGTTATCACTGCTTACTGAGTTATTTCCTTTCTGAGATTTCCCTTAGCATCTTAATTACACTGTCACGTTCTATACTGTTTACCTTATTATATATTTATATAACCAGTAGGGCCCTGACCTTCATCGTCACTACTCGATCAAGTTTAGACTTGGCACTTAATGGGTTCCGATATGGTGTATTCATGCCCTTTCGTGCACGTGTTTTTTGTGTGCATATCCATGTTCTTCTGCTTAGCCCTACTATCAGTGAGATTAGGCAATTTTCAGAGACTTTGAGGTATATCTACCACGTTCGCAGACCTAGAAGTCCTTTTCCACTCTTCCTACTGTTATAAACGTTTTCCCTGTATTTCCTTGTTATTAGATTTCTGGAGTTAGAATCCTTATGTAATTTCGTTAGCTTGTGATTCATGAGATTCTGGGTTTTGGGAGTGCTTTTGTTCAGTTTAAGAGAGTTTTATTTTATGTGTCGAGCGGCATTATAACCTTCTTTATTATATTACTCCTAATTTGCTAGTTTTGTACCTTCGAAATTCCTTTTCCACCAATTATTAAGCTTACCTAGTCGAGAGACTAGGTGTCGTCACGACAGTTTATGGAGGGAGAACTTGGGCCTCGAAACTCATGATTTGTACTACTAGTCCTTGGGAATTCTTTGTTTAAAAGCACAGTTTTATTATCATTTCTTCTCTTAATGAATCTCATTGGAACTGGTTTATTATTAATTGGCTTACGTAGAGGGTTGGGGTTAGGTTCCATCACGACTAGTTGGATTTTGGATCGTGACAAGTTGATATCAGAGCTCTAGGTTCATAGGTTCTACGAGTCATGAGCAAGTGCTAGTAGTATCTTGCGAATTGGTATGATGATGTCCATATCTATCTTTGAGAGGCTACAGGGAATTTAGGATAAATTTCCCATATTTCTTTCCTTGTTGTGCGACATTGATTCAGCTTGAATCGTATCACTTTGAATTTACTTCCACTCACTCGTATGTGCATGTAAGCGCTCGGTATCAGCTGAGCATCAATGGCTTGTGATTCAAGGGATAAGGTGCGAGATGTGACTTCAGTGTGCTGATGATGTGCCAGTCTGGAGGACTTGAGGCCAGGTTCTGACGGTAGCTTGAGCATGGGGATTTCGGTTGTGTGAGTATGTGCTTTTAGGCTTATATGTCTGGTAATTTCCGATGTGTGGAATTTTTGGCTCGATGAGTGGTTGGATTGCTATATGATGAGTAAGATGACCGCGGTATGTGTTTAGATAGTTTAAATGTGGCGAGAGGAGTTCGCTTGGGATGTAAAAAGGATTATTGGGTGCTTGATTTTTGTCTTAATCTGTTGAATAGTCTCGAGTTATGATTGTAATGCGGAATCTTTCATGTTGTTTATTTGCGGAATTAAGTAGATTTTCATGCCTTGAGAATGAGTTCAGGCATGGGTTGATTAAGGTACTGCGTATTAGTCATGGCTACGAAAGGCTATAGAGATATGTCAGTTCAGACTAAGCATGTGGGTTATCACCTGTGGGGTAATTTGCGGATTTATGATCCTTATGATGTTGTGTAGAGGCTTTCTTTACTACTATTGGGTTATAGGTATTGCAATTTGAGTGTATTGGTTGAGAAAGTTTACTTGATCATCACGAGGATGAATAAGAGCTTAGCAGATGATTTAAGGTACTATATGGTTTGTGCTATAAGAGCTTATGGAGGATTTAAGTGAATCGCGCTCCGGTATTATGACAGTAATAGGGTATGGGCATTATGAGTTATCGTGCGTTTTGATCTATGGCTTTGAGCCAAGTGGGGGATTCTTCCATCGACTATTTGGCTGCATGGTTACATGTTGTATTGGTTTTGGTTGAGGCATACTTGTGGATCAGTTATGACTTGCAGTGGCTTGTTTTGAGGATGACTTAAGCAAGGAAATTTCTGGATGCATAGTATATTACACTTTATGGGTAAATGGGAATCATGGAATTATTGAGCTATTAGTCGTGAAGGATATAGTGCACATGGAGTAGGAATTTGCTTGGTTGTGTTAAGCCGGGGTTACTTCTTTGTGCGTTGTCTTTGTTGATACACAATTTTGCCTTCATATTTCTTCAATAGTATATATACTTTCAAAATGTCATTCTGCATCATTAATCAATTTACAAGGTTTATACAAATATCTTTTATAATTTTTTCATAATTTTTAGATCTTTAAAATTAATTTTCTTGTATTTAAATTACTCAAATATTTATTAACTATTCTTTTAAATTATTTTTTGATGACCTAATCATCCAAATTTATTATTTACACCTACATATAAACTTATAATATTTTTACATCATTCATATAATTATGTTTGTATTTTTAGCTATTTACGTAATTTTGCAATAATAGTCTATATTCATGCATAATTACATTTTTTTCACATTATTTGTGCCAAAATACATTTTTATATTTTATAATTATAAGTTATTGTTTTTAATCATTTTGGTGTATAAGAAAATATTTTATAATTTATTATTAATTATTCTTATTTAAACAATTTGGTATTTAAAAGATAGCCTAAATTATACCAATTGTTTGGACCACGTTAGAGCAAAACAACCCCTTTACCTCAACCCGATCGGTACCCGCTTAAACGACCCGCCCACTCCCATTTCAATCATGGCCGTTGATCTCAAATGATCAACAGCCTATAATAATGCCTCCACATTCCTTATATCCCTCACCCTAAACCCTAACCTCATTTCCCAACTCCAACCACCTCTAAACACTCTCTATTTCGTCTGTCTCTAAGAAAACCTAGTAGCCGCCTCCTGATTTCTCTTTGATTCCAACCTAAAAATGGAATCAATCCGAGATTCACTTACCTATTTTGTGATATTTTACAATTGTATGTATGTCTGTGGTGTTACTTAGTTCTTGCCCTATTTTTAGCAAGGACTACCTTTCAAGAGCAAGCCTGATTGACTCCGATTTTGTGAACATTTGGGTGATATTTTGTATATATACACTCTATAATGGATGATTCTTGCATTATCGGTCCGATTTATTGTCGTTGGACCCAACTAAAGTTTGAAATTTCTGACATCTCTTTTACCGGCTCTATTGCTGATTGCATGTGATCTTTTCCTTCCTTATTTATGTTTACTTGATTAGTTTCCATGTTTGTTCATCCTAATCTATCACTATATAAACCCCTCCCTTGATTCTCCTTGAAGGGAGTTTAATCACTATTACTCTTTTATTCTCACTGGTTATACTCTAAAATCTGAGACTTTGGCTGGCTGAAAGCCAAGGCCATTCGAATTCGACTATGTTCTTTCTCAGTGTGAGCGCTACCGGGGGTTCATTAAAAACCCTTGGGAACTTTGACACACTGGGATTTTGGGGATTATGCTGCTCTTTGCTATTGTTAATCGAATTACCTTTGGAAATTGCTCTTCTCATTTATTTGCTTGTTAACTTGTAATTGGTAAGTACCTTTGGCTCTCGCAATTTTTTTTTTACACTTATGTTCAAGCTCTATATTTCTATGTTTCTTAAGCTTCTATGAACCAGTATGCTACTATGTTATGGTACTTTTTGCTTTGAAGTTATCCTGTAGTCTTATGTTTCCTAGCATCAGAACTTGCCTAAAGCTTTAAGTTTTTAACTATCTAAAGCTTGCTTAGCCTAGTGTATTTGTGTATGTCTGAATGCTATTCAACTTCTTGTCATGAGTTCATCTCCTGCTTATTTCTGATTCCTATGACACACTAATTCATAACTAATGTATCATTCCTACTGTGTCATTCATGTACCATTTATTGACTTCTTCATGATTGATCTATGCTTATGCAATTTCTAAATGCTAGTGTTTCCTGAACTTCTAAACCAACAGAACATTTTTTCTTGCTATTCAGTGTATGCTCTATGACTTGTTCAATACAGTGTTTTAAAAATATCGCTTAAGACTCTGGTACCTAGATGTTATTCTATACTTGATTAACTGATGTAAGTCCTGATGCCTATCTATCTTATTAATTTTTATAATGTTCCTGAACTTTGGTGTTATGACTGATGCTCAGCATATTACGTTTTCCATATGATTTCTTGTCAGCCATTGCAGACAATGCCTATTTGTCATGCTCACTAGGCTCGCATGTTAGAATTTCTATGTGCAGATTGCTATTTCCCTTGTTCCTATCCTTGATTCTGCAGACCTTCATGTAAAACTTTTATGTCTAAAGTCCTTTAGGCTAATTCTAGAGTATGCTTTACTTTGCTGCTCTCTTTGGTTTATTACCCTATGTTGGTCCATTCTGTCGCTCTTAAACTTTCTTTCTGAAATTACAAGCCCCAACTTGCCTGATATGTATTTTGTATTCTTTCAACTTAGCCTAGTCCTATTTATATATCTTAACTAGAACTGTTATTAGCTATAGTTGTAAGAATTAAGTGTTTAAGCTATTTTAGTAAGATTCTATAAAATTTGTCGTTACCAGTATGGGTGTGTCTGGCGTGTATTTGAGTAAGTAAACATTCAGGCCATGCACTTTTGGCATGGAACTCAAGTGGCTATGAAACCAATGTCTGGGTCTGCTGTTGTGCGAAGATTGAGACCATTGAAGGCCTAGGGACATCCCTGAATTATTTCTGTATTGGGCTTCTAATTGCCTTATTAGGTGTTTTTCATTCTTGTAATTTTCCATCATGTATCATTTCTTCTTGGACCAGTAATATTTTGTAGACAAACAAAAGGGGAAATTAGTGAAAAGGGAAATATGATACTCTAAATCTCACATGAACGGATACAAAGCATATCAATAGGACCTATGTGGTTTATTTGCTATTTGCTTTACACGTTTTTAATTTCATGTGTAGAATGCATGCCTATAGGGGTCACGCGCGCACACATCACTTAACATTCTAAAACATGTTATTTCAAGTATTTGTTGTACCTATTTCCACTAACGTGCACTCTTAGATAGTGTGTCTATAGGGTGTAGCAATGCAATATTTTTAGATACCGTGCTTATACGACTTCAAATAATAAACTGATGTTCTAAACGTCAATACCACACAAGAGGGGGGAATGATTTGTGTGGTACCCAATTTTTCGCTTAAACTGCTTCTGGAAGGACCTGGTTCTTCTATGTGTTCTAACTACTACTATTGCGGAACAATAAATACAAAAAATAAAGAACACAAAGATTTTACGTGGAAAACACCCATCTTAAAAGGTGAAAAAACCATGACCTACTACTCCGTAGGATTTTCCCCAATACTTCACTAAATCACTGAGCCAAAACAACATTTACAAAACCTTTGTAAACCTAAGGATTACCTCTAATCCCGTTGTAGCAACCAGCCTCTAACTGTTGTGACAACTTCAAGTTAACTCTAACTTAAATACTCAAAATACCTATTATAATCGCTTCTAGATAAAGCTAAAAGGTAAATATGAAAACACCTATTACAATTTAACTAGAAATAAAGAAAGACATATAAAATTCTTTATGGAGCTGGTTCTTCAATCTGGTTCATGTAGCTTCAGGTTTGCACACTTGAATCATACACAAACTGCTTGCAAAAAGCATTGCTATTTCGCTCTCAATTTACGATTAACTTCTGCATTTTTGTGCAACTCTTCAATGTGAGAACATCTTGCAATTTATAGAGTTAGTAGATGAAGAAATAACTAGAGTTCTGATGCAACTCTTCCTTGGTGGAAGAGTTCTAGTTGATTTCAACTTCTAACTCCTTCCCTATCTTGAATTGTGTTATCTTTGATTAAGGACTCCTTCTCATTATCAATTATGCAACCTTTTCGATCAGGAAATACTAAATACATCAAGTTAAGCTTATCTCATTTACGTGCAACCCATATGCTCAAATCTACCCGTTTCTGTGCACCTGGGTGATGGACCTGGTTCATCCTGAGTTCCTTTGTTAGACTTCAAAACTAACCTTTACTTGAGCCAACAAATTCCCCTATCTTTATGATGACAAACTCTGTGCTTTTCATAGGCTTAGGCCCTGATTCAACTCAGCTCAACATCAACACAATGTTAGAAATATTTTTCCTTTTTATCACTTATCATCAAGGACCAGGTACATTAGGTTATAAACATCATTGTTAAAAGTGTAAACATCACTTGTTTAAAGTACAACATCTTTCCCCCTTTTGGCATCATCGAAAAGTTGCATAAAAAATGTGAGATAACCAAATTTTAAAGCTTACTCATGGCCACTAGGGCTACTTCAAATGCAAACACGGATTAATAATCATAGATCAAACTAATAATTTCAACCATCAAAGAAATATAAACAAACAGTTAGAGCAAAAATAGTGAATTTCATTGATGATTGATAAGATTCTACCACAAAGCATAAGAAGAAACAAAAATACTGAAAACATGAGCAAAAGAAACAAAACATCCTGAACTGGGTCACTGGTTGATCTACACTAGGTTAGGAGTCTTAAGGCTTGGAAGAGATAGGGCTAACTTATTTGCTTGTAGAAGTTTCAGCATGTCTTGAAGAATTCCATCATTCTTCTCCTTTTACCTTGAAAGTTCAGTTCTGAGAACATCTCTACCTAAACCAATCGTGTCTTCAGCCTTGCTATCTCAATATCCTTTTCCTCACTCTCCTGTTCCAAGACTCTGACTTTGTTATTGATAGGTTTCTTTTTAGATGAACCAGGTTCATTAAGAATGACATTGACTTCATAATCGCAAGCAAGCAGAGTATTAACCCCAAAATGATCCTTTCTTGTACTAACCTCCCATTTCTTCATTAATACCTTAAAATGTTCAAGCACATTTGTGAGTATGAAACCATGGGGAATGGCATGAGTTTTGGTCCCATTGATAACTCTATCAGTAGGTCCGCATGGTTTTTCTGTTTAGATGAAACAGGTTCATCTATATTTTTCCCAAGTTGAACCAACCCCTCAGCAGCTTCGCCAGACCCACTTCCCCCTGTTTTGCTCAGACTCTCTTCTATTTTAGTAAATTCCTCTCCCTAAACAACCATTGCACCAGTTTCTTTTGTTATACCAACAGGAGTGGGTGAAGAATCAATCACTCTTGTATCATTTCCCCTCACAGTACTTCTAGCACCCTTGCTCTCTTTTTCGTTTCCATTTTTATTTTTACTACCAACTTCTCCATATTCTTTAGTCTCAACACCTGCTATAGATCCTACCAGCAAAAATCTATTCTCCAAATTTGCAGCAACTTCAGAAATTGTCTCAGGAGTAACTTTAGAATCAGAAGATACTTGTTCAGTTTCGGAAGACCTACTTTCTTCCCCCTCAGTAGCACACTTAAATGAATCTTCAAATTTATAGAATTTTTCTTCCCAACTTGCTTTCAATTACTTGTTTATTTTCTTGATCTGCTCTCCTTCGGTGATAATCTTACAAGTCCTCATCTTTACTCTATTTTTCTTAGAGATTGGTGTGATTGAAGGAGTGATAGAAGGTGTGCAAATGGTTTTGTGTGGTGGTGGTAAAGGATTTTCAGAGGTGTTTGACATATCTGGGCTAGGGTATGGAAGAGAAGAGAATTAAATTGTATTTGGAAGATGAAAGAAGAATGAGAGTTTTTGACGGCTTGAGAGCGATAAAGAAAGGAATACACCAAAGCTAATCAATATACAGAGGAATAATTGACGGGGTAACTACATCTTTTTAGACTCTTCGAAGTTTAATTAAACTGAAATTCAATTTTGAAGAGATGTTAGAGTGCATCCCTAAAATCTAGGTACTTCCATTTGGTTGGGACTCTTTTGAACGGGACTGGTTCACTTGTAATGGATAAGTCCAAAAGGAGTTTGGTATTTGGTAGGACTCTGCTCATGATCCAAATATAATTATTTCAAATTATGCAGAGTGCAGAAATGTCACGACCCGGATTTCCCACCATCGGGATCGTGATGGCGCCTACTCGTGGTAGCTAGGCAAGCCAAC
>MU766876.1:10415-55164 GCA_026770625.1 Nicotiana glauca
AAAAAAAAGAAGAAGCTAGTTGCACCTACAGAAAAATGGGGGTCACAAGTGAATAAAAATGTGGAATAATGGTTGGGTTGAGCATATAGGTGAAATAAAAAGGAAGTGTATATTAAAAGTGCTTAGGGAGGTTAGTCACTATAACCAAATATATCCTACCCATCCTATAGCCTACATTACAACCTATAAAGACCTCTTGATCTTTGACTGAATGGCACGATTAGTAGAGTATTACACTAAGGGCAAGCTTATGGTGTGTCTGTATGGCATGTGAATGCTTTTTGCTGAGAGTAAGTGAATTCTTTCTATATATGGTTCCTTGTTGTTGAATTTTATGTGTGTGGAACCACTCTCAGATTTTGTTTTTATGAGGTCATGTGACTCAAGAAGAATAAGTAAGTCTTCAAGTCTATTAGAGTAATTAGAGCAAGCAAAGTGTGTCATGGCATGAGAATCTGCAAATGGAGTTAGAATTGTTGTATTGCTTAGGTTGAGCATTGATAACCGCAAGTGTAACATATATTGGGGCAATACAGTGAAAAGTTAGTCCTAGAAATGTGATTTAGTTTGCTCGAGGACGAGCAAAGGTTTAAGTGTGGAGTATTGATAATAGGTGAATTTGACTATAATCACACCTTGAATAATCACATTCTTATGTTGTTTTGATGATATATATGATAACAAAATGCTCTTATTAGTGTTTTTTATGATTTATATAAATGGCTAAGGAAGGATAAAGAGCTATTTTGGAGTCAATACTGGAGAAAAGAGGCCAAAAACGCAAATTCCCATTGAAGTCACATTGTACCAGCCCTTTAGAGCTGAAATTACTGTTCCACCGCGGTTCCACCGCGACCGCGGTAGAACCGCGGTGAAAAGCTGCTGCTGAAGTTTGAAGAACCAAAGGCACTATTCTGCTGCGGTTCCACTGCGACCGCGGCAGAACCGCGGCAGGCGCCGTAAAGTTAAGGGACCAAAGTATAAAAACGAGATTTTTTAGACTTAAACCCTATTTAAGCCATAGACTTCGCCCAAAGGAGGCAAGTAGTGATTTTTAGGTTATCTTGGAAGGAAAAACTATTGTGAGAGATTTCTCCAAACNGTCATAACTTGGAAAATAGTGCATATTTAGGTAGTTGTTGAATAACACCACTCCTAAAGTAATAAGAGGAATCTATATCTGCGGGTTTAAAGGCGGGATTAGGAATAACGAAGCCTTGGGTGTAATCTTAATTGAACTGTGCTAATTAAAACTAGCTAGTGTAGCTCGGGAGAGTACAATAGTATATTACTGTGATTGCTCGGGAGAGAGTTACGGTGAGGTGAGTGTTCATGATTAATAAAGTGAGTCGGTAAATTTGTAAGAAGCATAAACAGAAGGGACTCCATCAATAGGGAAAGTCATTATCTGAGCTTGTCTCTCATATTTGTCTGCAACCTTAGTTATTTAGTTATAGCTTGTTATTTTTCTATAATTTTAGTTCATAAAGAAAGCTCAAACAGTGATTCAAAAGTCTTTTGGAGCTGGTTCTAAAGGATTTAGTGGGTCTAAAGGTAGCAGTTGATATGTTGACTCTCTGTGGATTCGACCCTGGGCGTAATACTCGGGTTTTATTTGCAACGTCCGCAAAATCCTATTTAGAGGATATACTTGGGCGTGATCAGTATTAGACATGATATTCGACTTACTAGAAAATCCAGGTATGCTTATGTACTTTACTATTGGAGTAACGTTGACTTGTTCGACGATAGGTTATTGGAAAGATTGGGGAAAGAACTGGTATGACTATGAAGTTGAAGAAAGGATACCAATTATATTCGTTTGGTTATTCTTATTTTTTTGGGGTATCGACTTTATTGTTATGCCATGTGCCAAATTCTTTTGGCAGTATTGTACTTCAAGTTTAAGCGAGTTTCTGGATGAAGAAGCACAGAAACCCCTTCCGAAATAGACGTAAAACTGAAAATGGGATGCAAATCGGGAAATTTTTTTGGATGGTTAAAAGAATTAATGATCATAACCTATGGATCAAATTTTTAATTAAAATAAGCTCTACTTTATTTTAGTTTCATTTGTAGTGAATTCTCTGTTGATGTTAGTATCTATTTTGCAATACTACTTGTTTTTGGGTTTGATTTTGAGGGAATTAGCTTTTGGTTTTATTTGATGAATCACCAAAAAAAGGAAAACTCTGTTTAATGTGTTATCATCCTTTTGCCACAAATCTTCGATGGGTCCGAGACTATTATAAATAATTGTGAGGTTTTACTTTATATACCAAATTAATATTTAAGTTGTATTAATTTCAATCAGTATCTTCCAATTGTATATATACTTATTGTTTTATTAAAACAGAATTACAGCATAACAATCGCAAATTGACGCAACCACGGCATACTAGTCCTATGGGTACTCCTTCCCAATCAATAGACGGATACTTGTTTGGAACTCCTAGAAGTCATCTTTTAGGCCTAACACCAAGTTCTGCAAATTTGAGCTTGGACCTTGGTGGATAACTATTGTTTTCATAACCGCTTATTTGGATTGTCGTTACATGTCGTTTCATAATATATCATATTGTATTGTACTTTATTATGCTATATTATTTAATGAGTACATATTTGGATAGATTGTATCGTTCATGATGTCACACACCAACTATATGAAGAATAAACTTCCTCTATGTTCCTAGCAAACTCTTTTCGTCATATTCAAACTTCCTAAGCAAACTAATCGATCTTTGTTGCTCGCACTTGACCTACTAACAACTCATCTACCGCGGGACATAAACCTCCATGTCATTCCTCATCCTTCGCTACTAAAATACTGTCTCAAATTATAATCCATCTCTGTAGCATCCAAACTAATGAATTGCCACCAACTCTAAGTCTCCCCAAAAATCATCTTTATCGAGACATCAATACTAGAAACACCGATCCGAGCTTGAAGTTGCCACACACCGCCATCTCTAATACCTGCTTCTTAGGTACCATTTCACAACACCCTGCTCTGAAGGCAAATCAATGAAGACCATCACACCGCCGAGCCTAAATGTGTTCAAATAATGTCAACGACACCACATGACAAATAAGAATTCCACCAAGTTCGAAAAAATCTAATCTCGCTACTCTATCAATCAAAGCTTGTATATCCAGAGTTTGATTGCCTCTCCTCCGATGGAAGTAAATGCCGAACCTCTAAATCATGAACCGAGAAATCCTCCTCGTGGGACCAAACGCGACACATAAACATGCACTCTACCATTCACACCAGCACTGCGCGACAACAACGCATGAAGATCAAAATACACTATGCATAGCCTCAAAACTGTAGGCAATGCTAACATCAGGTTGAAATGACATAACACACCTCCACAAGGTGTCAGTAATAGTCCGCTCGAATCCGCAGGGAAAAGCATCCTACATCATATCTGTAGAACCACTACAACTTCTCGATGCCCAATTGGTAACAAATGCTCAACATCGTATAAGAATGAGTAGGAAGGAAATGAATACATAAGCTTCAATTTAATCAAACTACACGACGAGGAAATCAAGAAGGGAAGTTCTCATAACAGCCTTGTTGCCTCTCGAAGATATGTATAGACATCTCTGTACGAATTCGAAAGACTCTATTCTACTTGATTATGAGTCGTGAGACCTAAGTAAACCTAGCGCTCTAATACCAAGCTGTCACGAAGCAAAACCCATTATAGGTCGTGATGGCGCACAACATCGCTGTTAGGCAAGCCAACGGTGAACTACCAAAGTATATATTCATTTTATTTTTTTGAAATCATAAATCTTATTAGTTAGTTAAATCAATTCATCAAAAATCATATATACTTACAATTTAAATGAAATATAAAATTAAAGTGTGTCAATAGTAAGCAAAACCATAAATAAATTCTAGAACATCGCAAAAACTGATGTGAAAAGTGCATGAGCATCTACTAAGAAGTACAGTAATAATACAACATCTATCTGGAATACATGATAGATAGGATAAAGTAAATAATTATGATGGAGACTCTGTGTGCTGCGAATCGTAGCATGGAATGCAGCTTACCATAAAGTCCCCTTAGCAGTTGCGCCTACGCGCCCAAATAACCACCAAATGAACCCTCAGATCCTGCACATTTAGTACAGAAGTGCAACATGATTACGTAAATCAACGCGTACCCAATTAGTATCTAGACAAACCCTAAAGAGGTAGTGACGAGGCGTCAATATTAACGCTTACTAGTGGTCCAATAAATCAAATATATAATAAATTAGACAAGTATAAAATATGGTAAATAAATAATGAAAACAAATATAGGCAAATCGTATGATCTACGGCTGAACAGTCAACACGAAGTCTTCAATTATCAGATACCTCCTCAAATGGAATGCATAATGGTCAATACCAAATCAACGGTCAAATCTCAAGTCAGGAAACTTATGAGTACGAGGACTCCTTATCATGTATTTTGCACGACTCTGTCGAGGTGAGCGGCCTGATCCCATAAGAGTGTTTCAAAGAACTGCAGAGGTGAACGACCCAATCCTATAAGAGAGTGATACATTATCCTGCCGAGGGGAACGTCCCGATCCTATAAGAATATGTTACTCTACTGAAGAGAACATCCTGATCCTATAAGAGTGTGTTACATGATACCATCGAGGCGAATGACTCGAACCCATAAGAGTGTGTTACATGATACCGCCGAGGCGAACGGCCCGATCCCATAAGAGTGTGTTATATGATACCATAGAGGTGAACAGATCGATCCCATAAGAGAATTGTTGAGGCATTCATCCCGATCCCATTAGTATATGAAACTTTGACGGGTCACTAACCTCATTCATGAATATACATGTGAGTTATAAAATTCAAGAAAAACAATCGGAGAATACGCACAATGCGGAAGAAATCCGTATAGGAAAGTACAATTTCCATGTCTTATCAAGTAGCTCATCACGTATCTAAAATAGCAAGTCCGATAATCTGCGTGACTCTAGTCTCATTCAAAATGGAAATTAAAGCATTAAAATAGGCAAGAATAACTCAAATAGTACAATTAAAGCATGGCACGCGTCTAAGTATACTCAAACACAATCAGGACTGCTAGCATATGCACGAACACTCGTCACCTCATGCGTGCGTAAATCCCACAACATGGAGCACATAATAAATATAACACCTATGGGTAAATTCCTCCTAAAGAGGTTTGACAGGAGACTTACCTCGCTCCGAAATCCAATAACCGGCTCCAACGTGTCTCTAACTCCTCAAACTGATGCCAAACAATCCAAAACTAATGAAACAACGTGCAAACCAATCAAAATATACTCCAATACTCGTAATTTAACAGTTTGTAACAATTCCCAACTTCGCTCGAAAAGTCAACAAGTTCAACGCCTGAGCCAATATGCCTAGATTCCAAATATTATCGGAAATAAGTATTACCCTTAACTTATATAGTATATATCCAGAAATCATCCAATTTCATCACTGAATTGACCCTTAAATCAAGAATTTACTATTTTTCAACCTTGGGGCTCAAAACCCCAATTTCTAGAACTCAAAGACGGATAAAAATAATAATTAGCGAAACTAATAATGGAAAAAATCCAAATGAAGGTCAAATATTTACCCCCCTTGTTGAGACGAGAACAACACCGCAAAAATCACCTCAACGGTGTTCTAGAACTAAAGATATGCTCAATATACTAAAATTTTGAGCTCTCGGTTTAAAACACGGTCCATATGATTTTTGTTCATTGCCTTGTCCGGGTTCGTGAAGAACAAAAGTTTGCACCAAAAACTAATAATCTTTTCCGATACAGAAATGTGCATAACTCTCTCATAATTCGACAATTCTTGTTGCGATGGTTCCGTAATTACGATAAGGATCTGATGGTTCAATATAATCACAAATCAATGTTCGTTTGCTCAATATATTACCCTTTATGCCTAAAAAAATGATGATGAAAATCAAATAAGAGCGTGACACAACCCAAACATATTCGAAGCTCCTGGGACCCCACCCAATCATAGAAACTAGTCCCAAGACATAACATGAAACTACTCGAGGCCTCAAATCATACCAAACAACATCAAAATCATGAATCCCACATCAATTCAAGCCTAATGAACTAATAAAACTTTTAAACATCTAAAATTCATGCCGAACCATACCACATCAACCCGGAATGACCTCAAATTTTGCATGAAAATCCCAACAGACAAACACACCTATAATAACTCCCGAAACCATAATCCTGATCCGATATCAACAAAGTCAACTCTCGGTCAAACCTATCAACTTCTAAAACTTCAATTTTCCAACTTTTACCAAAAGGTATCAAATCAACCTACGAACTTCCAAATCTAAATCGGAACATACGAACAAGTCCAAAATCATCATCTGTACCTAACGGAAACGTCAAATCTCTGATCCGAGGTCATTTACCCAAAAGTCAATCATGGTCAACTCTTCCAACTTAAAGGTTCTAAAATGAGAATTATTCTTCCAAAATCAACTCTAATCTTCCCGATAATCTAATCTAACTACACATTCAAGTCATAATACATGAAGTGAAGCTATTCAAGGTCTCGAACCGCCGAACAACATGTTGTAGCTCAAAACAACTGATTAAATCATTACATTCTCCCTCACTTAAACATACGTTCGTCCTCGAACGTGCCATGAACCGTTCCAGTATTTGTCAAAATCAATTTTTAAGACCTCATGTCCATGCCATCAAAGTTCATATGAGCATATTATCTCAAGATATACTGAAGATACTTTCTACTACCTTAGCCCACAAGCCTTAGAACCAAATTCCAACATCCGAAATTCTCTACCAGGTTTGATTCGAACATATGCACATTGTACTATTCTCAACATGCTGTACCAAAACATGATCATGCACCCATGTTGAATTCATGCAATGCGGTGCATAATTCGTATGCTTATAATAACATCCTCGGACCATAATAGATGCAAATTCATAAAGCCGATGCCCGTAATATACCTCATAACGCATATATGCCATATTCCAACCCTCACAATACTGCAATGATGAAATAGATGTGTAGAAACTCATAACTACCTGCCAAATAAGTAACTCATGAAGTCTCTCTGCTTGGCGAGAACCATTGCCTCATTCTGAACTGAGTAGTGACATTATTCCTCTAATATACATTATATAAATCCGATTGCACTAGCTCCAGGTCCAACAACATCGTATCACCCAGTAGAAGCTACTTGGGCAATAAGCCACCTCAAACACCATCTAGAATCTCATACGGCGCCATCAATGCACCAACAAGCCATAACTTGAATATGACCAATAAGGAATAACAAACCTGAAGACAAGACTATCTCGCTTGTGCAATGAACAAAAACAACCAAACTAATTCCATGAACCTATTTTCGAGATGAAAAACAAGGCACACAAAATAAATGCAAGGAATCGTGCTCAACATCTCACTATTGCGGCGTGTAACGTGATCCACACATGATACAGTTAAAGCGTGCAACTTGATCCAAATGTGATACCCGTGGCGGCGTGCCACGCGATCCACACATAACTATCAATGTGGAAATACCCACCAAGCCATAATGCTCGTACCCACAAAATACACATATATCAACAACAAGTGTGCCAATTGCACAATACTATTCTAGTTGTAAGGGCCCAAGAACGACTAAGGTGCAATAAATGTCCTGTATCTCGAGATCCTTATTTCTCATATAACATCACATGCTACATGGTATAACAACCCACTTTGCATAATAGAGTATCACATAGAATAAATGACGATACAGAAAATATCCAACATACGAAGACTTATCCATAAGCAATGTTGTGTTAAATGATCACATACGACTTGATGCAGAGCATATATTCACATTAGATCTACCAATGAATCTCAAACCGTTTCCGATCATCCGATATTGAGCCAATAAACTTTCAAGGGTCCAAATGACCGTATACATGACACATATGATCAATCTCAAATCCAAAATAACTCCCACGGAAAACCATTCTCGACGACACTAAGGTCGCGCCAACATATATTGAACATCTAAAATCTTCCCCTTGATCCTCCGAGCTCGTGAAATTATTATCAAACTAAATCGTAACCTCGATCCTTCAATTCCAATTTCACACTGCTCACTGCTTCTATCATGCTATTACATAAGGGTAGAATAATTTCATCATAAATCTTGAAACACTAGTAAAATAAACACTTCATCGGCTAAAAACCTTTCATTAAACTCATCTGAGAAGAAAATTGCAAGACATAACGAACTTGCCTTAATCGCAGAGAACACAAAACTAAATTGTGGCCTAAATCACCATAACCTTTCGGGGCCCATTTACACATAACAAAATAATCCGAATAAAATACCTCCAAATCAGTCAAATTACAGAGACTGACTAGCCCGCAAGTTTAGCCACGAAACACCTGTATGACCTTATCGCACCAAAGGAACTAATCATCTTGTTAGCCATACTGATCAAAACCACAACTAACTAACTCAACCTCTTTCGATTTACTCTTGATTTGCTGCTGAAGTATCACCTTCTTTCAAGCGTACAACAGATCTCAATCGATACTCATCCAAAGTGATCCCACATCACAAGACCACATTGCCTCAACACCTATAAGCCATTTCATACTTTCCTCATACACCTACAAGCCATTTCATACTTCCCTCATATACCTAATAGTAATTCCAACTGATACACCCGCTCTGAAAGATCTTCTACAAATCCGAAGCTGTTTCTCCTATTTCTCCAATTGCATCGTAGATCCAGTGATAGCATAGAATTTCCCCAAGTAACCTTCATACTATCCTGCAAAACCCACTCCTCAGCCATATAACAAATCCAAAATCCTTATGCACCGCATTTTAAATTTGGAATCAACTCGAACCATTATTAAGAGCCGCCAATTCAAGTCCAATCCCAATTATTTAACCAAACCACTAGTGCTCCGTTAGCACATGAGCACTCCAATCAAGAAACTAGATGAATACTTTCCCTTTTACATCACATCCATCATATCCCTGCTCAAATTACCCTAACATTTTCTTTCCTTAGTAGTAACTAATCCACTAACGTACCGATAATCAGAAACTACAAAGGCACATCACCACATGACCCAATCATAGACGGTAGGCTCCTTCATTTAGCTTTAAGCCATAATCACATAAATCCAGAACCCACAATGACTCTTCCTTCTCAGCTACCATGATCTCGTACCGTTGCTCAGCCGAATTTATCATAGGTTCTTGTAGCAATAATCATAACACATCTCGAATTATCAGTCACAATTGCACACTCGACCTTATGACAGTCGTTCCATCTTCTTCAAGTGATCCAAGCTCACATCACAATACATACATCCAATTAGATAGAAGGCAAAGCTCTTTATAGGAATTCCATCAGGAGTCATGCAGCCCCTAACCTTCACATAGGAGATAGCTCACATGTGTAACCTCATACCGACATCCTTCAAAGGATTATCCATAACTATGTTCATTATGAAATTAGTTGATTCTCCTAAGTCCACACTCCTCCGCCAGATGCAAGAGTCCGTTCGTAAATTGAATGACCAACAATACGTTCTAAAACTTGAAGTCATGTTGTATCCCAAAATGATAATCAAGCTTTCACATCTCTCTACGTTTGAAGAAAACTCTTTCCCTCACATTCAAACTCCCTATGGAAAGTACTCGATCTCTACTGCTTGCAATTGGCCTACTAACAACTCATCTACCGTGAGACATAACCCCCCATGTCATTCATTATCCTTAGCCACTAAAATACTGCCTCAAATCATAATCCATCTCTGTAGCATCCAAACTAATAAATTCCCACCAACTTTAATCTTCCACCAAGATCATCTTTACTGAGACATCAATACTAGAAATACCAATTCGAGCTTGAAGCTACCACACACTGCCATCTATGAAGCCCACTTCTTAGGTACAATTTCACAACACCCTGCCTAAAGGCAAACCAATGAAGACCATTACATTGATGAGCCTAAATGCGTTCAAACAAGTACGACGACACCACATCAAGAATAAGAATTCCACCAAGTTCGAAAATATCCAATCTCGCTACTCCATCAACCAAAGCCTGAACATCCATAGTTTGGTTGCCTCTCCTCTGCTGGAAGTAAATGTTGAATCCGTAAACAATGAACCAAAAAATCCTCCTTTTAGGAGATTTACTACCACACCACATAAATATGCAACCTACCATTCACACCAGCACTGTGCGATAATAATGCATGAACATCACAATACACATTCTATAGCCTTAAAACTACAGGCAACGGTAACACTAGGCTGAAAAGACAAAACACCCTTATGACGATTCAAAGGGGTCATCACCTGATTTCTAATTCGTTCTGTGCTTCTGAGGCCTTGAAAACCTCATTTTTACTTGTCTCGATTTCTGTGCATTGTTCGGGTGCATAGCCAGAAAACTTTTATGATGAAATATGTGAATTCTATGAAAAATTTCAAGAATTTTGACATTAATATGATTATAGTTGGCTTTGGTCTTAATTTTTGGTAAACGGACCCGGACTTGAGATTGGACGGTCCCGGAAGGTTTGTAGAAAAATATGGGACTCGGGCATGTGCCTGGAGTTAAAATTCGAGGTCTAAAACTCGAGTAAAAGAATTTTTGTGTTAAATTGTTTTTCTTAAATTTCTAAAGAAAATGGAAATGAAAATTGATTAAAAGACAGTGGTATCGTACTTGTATTTTGGTTCCGATGCCTGTTACAAGTCTTATATATTGTTTAAGCGCTTTCGGTGAAGTTTGGTCAAAATCGGATGTCGTTTGACGTGTTTCAGACCTAAATACCTAAGGTTGGAAGTTTATGAAGTTTGAAATGAAAATGATGATTTTGAGGCTTGATTCAATGATTTTGATATTATTTTGGCGATTTGATCGCTCGAGTAAGTTTGTAGGGTGTTATTGAGTTAGTGTGTGTGATTGGTTAGGAGCCTCGAGGGCTCGGAAGTGAATTGGAGGTGGTTCGAGGTATTTTTACACTTAGGAAAAGGGTCAAATTTGCTGCAATTTTTACAAAGACATTTTACTCTTCACGAACGCGGCCCCAGGCTCGCGTTCGCAGTGCATTGGTGTTTCCCTCTTATGCGTTCGCGCTTCACTTCATGCGTTCGCGTAGTTCTAAATGTTTCCCCTTCGCGTTCGCATCATTTCAATCGTGAACGCGTAGCTTTACCAGCTCCTTCAACGCGTTTGCATAGCCTTTCACGTGTTCGCATATAACAGTTCCTGGACCCTAGCAATTTCCTTCTACACGTTCGCATCAGTCTCCATGCGATCGCGATAGCTTACCCAGTTTACCCTTCGCGAACGCGGCCCCTCTCCCGCGAACACGAATGGCAATTTCGCCCATCGAATTTTAAGTTAAAAACAGAACAGTAGCTCGGGATTTTAATAAAAATACACGAACCCCTTTCTTCCCCAAGCACTTAGGCGTCCATTGAAGCTCCCTTTCATCAAAACTTCTTAGGTAAGCATTGTTCAACTTGTTTTCTTCAATTTCCTTCACTAATTACTGAAATCCTAGCCCTAAATCATGAAATCAAAGTAGAAATTATGGGTTTTGGGTAGAGTTAGAGTTTTGAGAATTTTGGGTGATTCAACCTCAATTTGCAGTCGAATTTTAAAACAAATTATATATTTGGACTCGTGGGGTTATGGGTGATTGGGTTTTGGTCCGAGCCTCGAGTTGGGGCCATGTGGGCACGGTGTCTAATTTTGGGATTTTTCGAATAATGCTAGAAAATTCATATCTAGGCTATAGGACGCTGTCATTGAGTCTTTATTGATATTATTAAATTGATTATGCCTAGATATCACTGTATTGGAGGTGGAACCACGAGGTAAAGCAATAGTTGAGGATTAAGTGGATTTCAAGGCTTTGAGGTAAGTGTTTGGTTTAACCCTAGCTTGTGGGAATAGGAGTTGATTCTTGTTGCTAATTGCTATGTGATCGAGTATGATGTATAGGCATGGTGACGAGTATCTATACATTGGTGTCTAGCATGACCGTGAGTCCTTATAATGTGATTACCATGACTTGGTTTTGAACTCCGTGTTTATTGGAGAAATTCTATATGTTGTGAATAACATGAGAACAGTAAAATAATTATTTGATTCCTGGGAGCATTGGCTTGAATTGTGATACGAATATTGAAAGTATATGAAATGACTGTATTCCTTGGAGCGTTGGCTCAAAAATGGTAGAGTGAATTATAAGATAAGAAAAGTAAGAAAAAGAAAGCGTTATTGATTATTCCCTTGCCGGGACGTTTGGTTGAACTTGTTGGATTCTTTTCCCTTGCCGAGATTTTTGTCGAATATTTGCTTATTGTTATGTCTGTTAATTGTGACTGTTGTTTGGGGAACCAGACTGTTAAATAATATTGAGGAGCGGGTTGCACGCCACAGCAATGATATTGAGGGTCGGGTTGCACGCCGCAACAGTGATATTGAGGATCGGGTTGTGCGTCGCAACAGTCACGACCCAGATTTCCCACCATCGGGATCGTGATGGCGCCTACTCGTGGTAGCTAGGCAAGCCAACTCAATTACCTTTCTCTTACTAAACAATTATTTAAACATACGAATCAAAACATGGAACAGTCCATAATAGCCTCTACCCAAGATTTGGTATCACAGTACTCACGAACTACTAAGAATATACTAAATACAATGGCCTGAAAGAAATATATAAGTCGTCCGTCTCAAAAACAATGAGGCAACAATCTAAAAGAGAACATAATAAAGAGATGCCGGGCCTGCGAACGCCAGCAAGGTGATCGCAGCGGACTCAACCGTAGGAAGAGTGGGCGCTAATAGTTTTACCCAATAGTGGTATCGGGGTCAATTTCCACAGGGAGCTAGAAAAGGGAGTTGGGTAATTCCTTAGTCTAGAGAAGCGTTTTGGCTCCTAATTGTACTTCTACCATTTTTTGTGGTTTTATAATTATCAACTACGATTTAATAACTACTATTTAAAACTAAGTTATGCTAAAATATTGATTCTAGGTTTTATACAATATAGAGAAAAGCACTAGGGTCGTGGCATTTACCTAGGTGGTCAACTAACGGGTAGAGATTCCTAATACAAGAATGATGATTATGGGGCTTATGCTGTAACCGTTGAACGATTGCACTCACTCTCACACCTCTCGGTAGAGAGAATGATTTTGCCTAATTGACTTTTTCAAGACCATTTGGGTAGGCTAATATGCCCAAGTAACTTATGGTTCAAGTTGGGTAATTACTCTCTCGAGGTTTAACCCGTTAATTGGGACTACCATTCTCCTGGGTCCATCCCAATTCCTTGTTGGGTCAATTTTGCAGTCATCGACACTTTTTCTCAAGAAGAGTCAAGACCCACTAAACTAGACTCAGTGTTTGCAACCACCAAATCCTAATTAAACCATAAAATTAACCCAAATAGCAAACACCCAACATCATTCAAGCATTAAAAAGCCACACCCATTAGTTACCCACGCTAGGGTTGAGCCATAACCCTAGCTAATGGGTTTAGCTAGACATACAGAAATTGAAGAAATAGGAGATAAAATCAACATATTAATTAACTACAAAGTTAAGATACAAGAATCTATGATAAAACAAGATGAAATTGCCCAAAATAGGCTAAAACTTAAGCCTCACGAGCGCATCAGCTATATCTAATACAATCCCCCAGCTATAAAAGTAAAATGTTCTATTTATACTACACAGGAAAAACTAGACAAAAATACCCCTACGGGTCTGGCGTAGATCACGCACAAATGTCACGCAGGCGTGAAGGGCTCTTGGTCTTCCGTGATTGCTTCTAAAACTGAGGCCGCGGACCGCGTACAAAGGTTGTGCGGCCGTGTTAGCTGAGAGATGCGGACTGCACAGAACTTGGGCACATCTGCGCTGGCTAACAGGCGCGGACCGCATGGAAAATGGATGCGGCCACGTGGAAGACTTCTACAAAATACCACTCTCTGAACTTCTTCTGCGCGGCTGAGTGGCAAATAAGTGCGGTCCGCGCAGGTCATCAATTACTTGGGCAGTCTCTGAACCTCTTCTGCGCAATCGCGTGGCAAATAAGTGCGGTCCACGCAGGTCAATATTGTTCCCCACTTCACAGGTCCTTTAACACTTGGCAGATTTCACTCTTTTTTCGAGCCGATCTTTGATGTTTGTCATCTTGTCGCTCAAACCTGCAATCAAGCGCAACTTGTAAGCCTTTTGGGACTAATTTATGTCAATTCATGCACGAAGCCTAGGCAAGAATGGGTATAAAACATGTAAAAATCACAGTTATCAACTCCCCTAAACTTAAACCTTTGCTTGTCCTCAAGCAAACAAAATGAGACCTACCCCTCAAAGAAAAACACCCAAGTGATTCCTGTTTATCCTAAAGTAACCTCGACAAGCATCAATTGGGACTAACAATTGCCCTTAATGCGAATGCATCATTAACACATTTAAATTTTGAAAACTTGTGGTTCAAGTGTGACACAAGAGCATCAAGAGTTGACACCTATTCATCAAAGAGCTTCTATCAATTACTTTGGTCATTATGGAACACAAACTCACACATCCTCAACTCTCCCTAAGTGAACCTCACCTTTTAGAGTATTAACACGCAAACCAAGGTGGATGGATTTCTCTCATCTCTCTCAAAGAAAAGGCCATAAGTCCAGCTCTAAGTACCATATGCTTGCCCCTTGTGTAAGTATCCACTAATGTAGGGTTCCCTCAACTCAAGATCATATAGAGCTTTTGAGGAGTCATTATGAAGGCTTTTGGGTAAAAGGTGGGACATGTTTTTGTTCAATTGGGTTCAATCTTCCCTTAAGCAATTCTTTTTGATTCATTTTGGCACATTTTCTTGACTCATTTGAGTATTTCACTTCTTTCAAGGGGTTAGAAAGACACCTTGTCATTCTTTCTTTTGAAATTCAAAGCTTTTTCTCCTTTTGTTTACTTTTTCCACACCTTTTTCACTTTTTTGTTGTCCTTGGATTCCTCTTTTTATTCACTTTTTGTCTTTTTTTTTGTCTTTTCTCTTTTTCATTGCCTCCCTTTTATTTTTGCTTTTGCACCTTTTTACTACATTGTTTCCTTTCTTGTCTCCCCCCCCCCCCAAACTTAGACATTTGAAATTGCTCAAGGGAAAATTTGGGTGCCAAGAGAGGATCTCGTTGAGAACGGGTATAGGCTTGTAGCTTTGGCTCATGAAAGAAGAAGGTCTAAGGCTCAAAAGGGATGAACTAGGGAGCATTTCATTGGTAGGTCATGGAAATTGTTCGAATTTTGCATTTTGGATCAAGGAGAGCCTACAGTCACTTCTCAAGTCAAGTTCCACCTATGATTTTGCCTCAACAAACACTCAGGGCAAGTTCTAGACCATCGGCTCGATACTTGGGCTCACAATTCGAATTCTTACCACACACACTCAAGGATCGCTAAAGACATCGAGACGAGGGCCCACAACAACCTTTGTTACGATTCAAGCGCACAATGGTCCAACATGACCACATGATGATTGTTTGGTCAACACAAGCATCTCAAGGCCATGACTTTCACTATCCTAAACACAACATCATGTCTGGACTCAAACCCTTGGAAAGAACCGTGGCATTAAGAAAACCAAGGGCTTATTGCAAACTTCAAAAAAAAACAAAAAGGCTACGAGCCTAACTTTACAACTAAAACAAAAAATTGAAACGAAAATAGAAAACCAACATGAAAAACCGAATGAATATGTACAAAAGGGGAATAGAATATACGACTAGGGATAATGAATATATACATCAAGTTGAAAAGCATCTAGAATGAAAATTTATATACAAACCATCTATCAACTACGAATGTGCTAAAAACAAAGAGAATATATATACAGTCATCCAACATGTCCAAAATAGTAGGGTGCACCCCCACGAATAAAAGCTAGCATTTTCCCCAATGCTAACTACCAAAATAAGCATAAAAAATGGATATAGAGTGGCCCCTCAAGCCTCATCTGTCGCTTTGGGCTTATCAGTAGCCTCCAAGTCCTCTGTACTGGCGGGAACCTCAGACTGGTCCCCGGCCTGCTGCTGCTGTACTGCTAGTACAAGAGCCGGATCAGGAACTAGATCTACAACTGGTGTACCACTAGATGCACCCTCCTGAACCGGAGCCACCTCTATCACAACTCCCGCAGTGCTTGGGAGTTTCCTCTTCTTCTTTGGCTTCTGCTCCTCCTCATGTGGCTGAACTGGTGCTGGCTCGATAGCTGGACGCCCAAATAATAGATCAATTGGCAGCTGATCTGCCATAAGCTTATCCACATCCACTCTCAACTGCGTCACTGACTCCTTGGAAGCCTTCTGCTTCCTCAACTTCTTTTGCTCCCGAGCCAGTTTACCCAAAGCGTTGCTATGTGCCCCAACCACCTTAGTCAAGGCATCCTGCATTTCCATCATCTTTTCCCGGTTGGCCAGGATCTTCTTCAGTATTTCCTCTATAGACGGAGGAATCTCAACGGTAGTTGGAGTTGATGATGTCTGAACTGCAGTGGTCAAAGTGGACAACTTGGATGTCGCAGCTGGCATCTAGTTGTTCAAACTGGCTAAGGACTGACTGAGCTGATGAGCGATGAACCGGTGAGTCTTCGATGAAGGCACACCCGGGTCCGCTGAAGTAGATGCACCGACAGCAGGGATGGTGGAAGGCTCAGTAAGAAGCCGAATAACCGCTGGTTCCTCAGATTGGCCAGGTGCGGTGGAAGTGGAAGCCTGAGTCTTCTTGCCCTTCTTTGGGTTGTCCGGTCCCAACTGACTGTACCAGGAATAAGGAGCCACTGGAGGTACCTTGACATCATACCTCTTTCTCTTCACTTTCAATTCTCTAAAGTATAGAGAGAGTTTGTTCGGGAAAGGATAGTTCGTGCTAGTCTCTTGTCTGACTGTAGAGATCAACCTCGACATAATATTGCCCACATTGAGAGGAAACCCCTCCATGATAGATGCCACTAGAACAACACGGGGAATGAGAATGGAGTGAGCATGGGCGGAGGGGTCTAGTCTACTATATACGAACTTCAACCAACCCTTTGCTTCAAAATTTAAAGTGTTCCTAAGAATCCTCTCCCCTGTTTTCAACCAAGTTGGGATAGTACCCGGAACTGCCAAGTGCTGGGCCAACCAAGGACAAACCTCTTCTTTCATTTCCACCTTTTCTAAGTATTGGGATTTGTCCTCTTCGTTGAAACCCAAAAAATCATTCAGGGACTTTCCATCATACAACACTATAGTGTCCCGCACTTTCATTGCCTTTGAGTGTTGTACTACATGATGAACATTGCAGTAGAACTCTTTTACCATATGTTCGTTGGCCATTTCACAACGCTCCTTAAAGAATCCCCAACCCTCTCTGGTTTGGAATTGAGCTTGCACATGAGGGTTTAGAGGGACAAGATCAACATCAAAGAATTTTCTCTCCAGAATCAATTTCCTTTTGGGCCACCATTCTCGAAATCTGTGGAAGGCCCATTCGCTCACAAATCAATCAGCCCATGCTTCCAACTTCCTCATTCTATCAACATCTGCAACTTGGGGCTCACCCCCTCACCATACCCACCGCTTTCCTCGGATAATGAAGTTGTGGGGGAGGTGGAGTATTCTTCTGCACTTTTTTCTACGGACTCATCAGACGAGTCTGAAACTACATTCGCTAGTTTCTTGGAGGTGGCTGCATCACCATGATCAGTAGAAGGAGAATCACGCAGCTGAAATGATGTGGATATGTGGGTGGGGGCATACTCTGAAGTGATGTCCCGGGATGGAGCATACTCACTCCCCGTAGAGTGAGAAGCCGCTCTGTTAGCTGCCCGTATTAGCTTTCGGGTCTTTTTTATATTCTCCCGAACCTGAGGAGTGAGTTTGACCACCCGCTTGCCTTTACCCCGTTAGGAGGAACCACCTCTCCCGGGTTGTTTTTCTTTGCCCCCACACTTTTTGACCATTATCTGCAAGTAATACTTGTCTAAAATTGTTAGTAGAAGTACATGAGATGAATTAGACAAGACAGTTAAGTTCAAGAGTTGCAAACATGGTGACACAGGTAGAGGGGCGCGGACCGCTCAAAAGAGTCATGCGGCCGCGCTGATGGAGCGCGGACCGTGTAAAATTGGAGCGCGGTCTGTGCTTGAGATGTTCCAAACACACCCTTCTCTGAATCTACCGACGCGGTCCGCACTTATTCGGATCGCGGCCGCGTCGGTTCGGCGCGGACCGCACAAAAGTGGGTCACGAACCGCGCATGGCAATTGCCCTATAAGTAACCTCTCTATACCTTACGGACACGATCCACACTGTTTTGGACCGCGGCCGCGTCGGGCTAACGCGGACCACACATAAAGGGTGTGCGGCCGCGTAGGGCTGAAAAATAATTGACTACGGGATTTTGCAATTAATTCTAATTTTTGTTCACATTTTTGGGTCCTAAGTGTCCCTACTCAGTTATTTAACTTGAATTCATGCCCTTTTCTCAAAGTAAACATAGCAAATCTAATTTAATAGTTAAAACTAAGAAGAAAGAGAAGAAATAAGAAGTTATACTAATGGGAAGAAATTAAAAGAAACAAAGAATATTATACTATGAATGAAATGGGCAAGAATTGTTACCAGGGATGAAGGATTTTGACTTTGTGAGAAAATACGGTGATGAACAGTAAAAATTAGAGCTTCAGTGGAAATTTTGCGAAAAAGTTCAAATGAGACCCAAGGCCTCTATTTATAGAATGACCCTGGGACCTACTACTTACCTACAGCGCGGCCGCACAGAAATGGCCGCGGACCGCGCTGGATTTTCCAACCTTATTATTCACTGCTCAACCCACGCAGACCGCACTAATTTGAGGCACGACCGTGTGGGAAAATTCAGAGAGCACATCATTTGCATCTTCCCAGCGCGGACCGCACTTATTTAGTGCGCGACCTCGTCGAAAACTTCTTCTGCGTAGACCGCAAAGAAAATGTCATGCGGACCGTGCAGCTAACTTCAGAGACCCAGCTCCCATTTCACCAACCTGCGCGGTCAGCTCTTATTTGGTGCGCGGCCGCATAGGTAAACTTCAGAGGGCTGAAAACTTCCTACTTTTGTTCTGCACTGGATCAACATTATCCATTCACCATCTCACAAACCATGAGTTCAAAAATCCTAATCTATGATCAGAAAATAACAAGAAAGAAAAAAAAGAAAAAGACATGGGTTGCCTCCCAAGAAGCGCCTGATTTAACGTCGCGGCACGACGCATGTTACCATTACAATTACTTCAAATTAATGAGTGCCACCACGTGGCTGTCATCAAACTTTCCCAAGTAATGCTTGAGACGATGCCCATTGACCCTGTAAACTTCACCATTCTTATTTTTGAGATCAATGGCACCAAAAGGAGTTACACTAACCACTTCAAATGGACCGCTCCACTCAGACTTTAGCTTTCCCGTAAACAACCTTAACCGAGAGTTGAAAAGAAGAACCATGTCACCAACTTTGAATTCCTTCCCTCGGGCATACTTGTCATGAAGGTACTTCATTTTGTCCTTGTACAAGGATGAGCTAGAGTAAGCATGGAATCTAAACTCATCAAGTTCATTCAATTGCTCCACTCGGAGGTTGGCAACGATGTCCCATTCTAAGTTCAACTTTTTCAAGGCCCACATATCCTTATGTTCCAATTCTACTGGAAGATGACAAGCCTTCCCAAACACTAACCTATACAACAACATACCAATAGGAGTCTTGAAAGCTATACGATAAGCCCAAAGAGCATCATCCAATTTCTTCGACCAGTCGGTCCTATTTGCCTTAACAGTCTTGGACAAAATACTCTTGATCTCTCAGTTAGACACATCAACTTGGCCACTTTGGATGATTAGGAGTGGTCATCTTGTGATTTACCCCATACTTGGCTAACAAACTGTCAAAAGCCCGGTTGCAAAAATGAGAACCACCAACACTAATGATGGCACGTGGAGTGCCAAATCTAGTGAAGATACTCTTTTTCAAGAACGCCACTACACTTCGAGCTTCGTTGTTGGGCAAAGCGATGGCCTCAATCCATTTCGACACATAATCAATCGCTACCAAGATATAGGTGTTTCCACAAGAACTCACTAATGGTCCCATAAAATCGATCCCCCAAGCATCAAAAATATCAACCTCTAGAATCGTGTTAAGGGGCATCTCATCTTTCTTGGAAATCCCTCAGTCTCGTTGGCATTCGTCACATATCTTGACAAAATCACCGGCATCTTTGAACAATGAAGGCCAATAGAACCCACAACTAAGCACTCGTCCTCGCCCTGCCATGATGGCCACCATAAGATGAAGAGTGACAAGCTTCCACAATACTCAACTGCTCTTCTTCGGGAACACATCGGTGAATTACACCATCGGTGAAAATTTTGAAAAGATAGGGCTCATCCCAATAATAGTCCAAACAATCCCGCTTGAGCTTCTTCCTTTGGTTAGAAGAGAGCTCATATGGGACCACACCGATAACAAGATAATTGGCAATATCGACAAACCATGGCATGTTTAGCACTGAAACCGAGAGAAGTTGTTCATCCGGAAAAGCATCATTTATCTTAACACCATTGCACGACCGCCCTTCTTCTCTAGCCGTGACAAATGATCCACTACTTGATTTTCACTCCCTTTTCTATCCACAATCTCTAAATCAAATTCTTGCAAGAGTAGTACCCATATCATCAACCTCGCCTTCGAATCTTTCTTTGTTATCAAATACTAAGGGTGGCATGATTGGTATGGATAATCACCTTGGCCCCCATAAGGTATGGTCAGAATTTTTCCACGGCGAACACAATGGCTAGCAACTCCTTTTTGGTGACTGTATAGTTCTTTTGAGCCTTCTTCATCGTCTTGCTTGCGTAGTACAACAGATGGAACATCTTTTTGATTCTGTGGCCAAGCACAGCACCAACCGCTACATCACTCGCGTCACACATAAGCTCAAAAGGCAATTCCCAGTTGGGTGCGGTGATGATGGGCGTTGTGGTCAATTTATGTTTCAACAATTTAAAGGACTCCATACATCTCTCATCAAAAATGAACTTCACATATTTTTCCAACAATTTGCAAAGAGGGTTCACAACTCTCGAAAAATCCTTAATGAATCGCCGGTAAAACCCGGCGTGGCCCAAAAAACTCCTCACCCCTTTTACAAAAGTAGGGGGAGGGAGCCTTGAGATGACCTCTATTTTTGCCTTATCGACTTCAATACCATGCTTTGAGATTTTGTGCCCCAAGACAATTCCCTCTTGCACTATGAAGTAACATTTCTCCCAACATAGTACAAGATTTGTTTCCTCACATCTTTTCAGTACCTTGTCCAAGTTTACTAGGCATTCTTCAAATGAGTCCCCCACCACACTAAGATCGTCCATAAAGACCTCTAGAATATCCTCCACCATGTCGGTGAATAGTGCCATCATACATCTTTGGAAGGTTGCCAGAGTATTACAAAGTCAAAATGGCATTCTTGAGAAAGCGAATGTGCCATACGGACATGTAAAGGTTGTTTTTTCCTGATCCTCCGGGGCAATGAGAATTTGGTTGTACCCCGAGTAGCCATCGAGGAAGCAATAATAAGCCCGGCCCGCTAAACGATCAAGCATTTGGCCCAAGAATGGTAGAGGGAAATGATCTTTTCTAGTGACCTTATTGAGCTTTTTATAATCCATGCACACACTCCAACCCGTGACCGTGCGGGTAGGAATCAATTCATTGTTGGCATTTGTGACGACTTTCATACCCCCCTTCTTTTGAACACATTGGACCAGGGAGGTCCATGAACTATCCAATATTGGGTAGACTACACCGGCATCCAACCATTTGATAACCTCTTTCTTGACTACCTCCTGTATAATTTCATTTAGTCTTCTTTGGTCTTTAAGAGAAGGCCTTGCACCTTCCTCCAAAATGATCTTATGCATGCAAAAAGTGGGGCTTATACCTAGAATATCCGCCAATGTCCATCCAATCGACCGCTTGCGCTTTTGGAGAACCGCCAAAGTGGCATCAACCTGCAAGTTAGTTAAGCAAGATGAAAGAATAGCATGCAAAGTGAAATTTGGACCAAAGTATTCATACATGAGGTGGGGAGGAAGTGGTTTCAACTCCAACACCGGTGGCTCTTCAATAGACGGCTTGGTGGGTGGAGTTTTGCGATTTTCAAGATCAAAAGATAACCTCCTTGGCTCATATGAGTATGAGCCCATACCATGCAGAGCGTTTACGCATTCAACTCTCTCGGCATCATCATTAACATTCTCATGTTCAAGAGCACGGCCTCAAGTGGGTCATCAACATTCACCATGGCGCTTGCGTCATGCACGCCGTGACAATGTCAACAAACGAGCACACCTCAGTACTATTTGGTTGCCTCAAAGATTTGCACACGTGGAACACCACCTTTTCATCACCGAAACGAAAGGTCAATTCTCCCGCTTCCTCATCAACCAAGGCCTTCCTTGTAACTAGGAAAGGCCTTCCATGAATAATAGGCACCTAGAAATCCACTTCACAATCCAGGATCACGAAGTCAGCCGCCAATATGAACTTGTCATCACGAACAAGGACATCATCAATAATCGCCAAAGGCCGCTTCATTGACCGGTCCGCCATTTGAATCCTCCCAGAAGTTGGACGAGGTTATCCAATTCCTAATGTCTTGAAAACTTAATATGGCATAAGATTTATACTTGCCCCCAAATCACACAGGGCTTTTGCAAAATTGGCAATTCCAATGGTACATGGTATCATGAATGCTCCGGGATCCTCTAGTTTTGGAGCCATGAAGTGTACAATGGAACTCACTTGATGTGTCATCTTGACTGTCTCACACTCTATAGATCTCTTTTTAGTAACCAAATCCTTCATGAACTTTGCATATCTCGGCATTTGTTCAAGTGCCTCCACTAAAGGCACATTTATAGTCAAACTTTTCATCTTAATGAACTTTTTAAACTGGTTGTCACCTTTTTGCTTGGCCAATCTTTTAGGGTATGGCGGAGGAGGCCTAGGCAAAGGTGCCTTGGCTTTTGGAACCAATGGTTCGGGCATATCAATGACGTGTTCCCTAGACAGGTTCACGGCCTCTTGAGTCTCCTCCTCACCCTCATCAATATCAATTCTCACCTCCTCTCTTGTATTTGGTTTAATAACATCTCCAACTACCAATGGTTCTCATCATTTTGCAACTCTTCTTCGTCAACAACAACTCGATCACCTCTTGAGGCTTGCACATAAACGCTTCTTCCACTTCTTGTGGTTACCGCCATCACATGATTGTTATTTCCCACCCTTGTGGTTCACTATCATTTCACTTGGTAGAGCACCCTTTGGGCGAGTGTTGAGAGATTGTGAAATTTGCCCGAGTTGTACTTCCAAGTTACGAATTGAAATGTTATGGGAGGCCAATTGTGCATCGGAGTCATGACTTCTCTTCATCATTTGCTCAAACATGTTCTCTATTCGACCCATGTCATTACCCAACGAACTCGACCCTTGAGCTTGAAACGGAGGTGGGTTGTTTGGTTGTTGAAACATCAGGGGCCTTTGAAAACCTTGCCCTCTATTACCTTGACCACCATTGTTATTCCACCCCCCTTGACCATTGTTATTATTTCAATTATTGTTGTTGTTTCCATTCCAATTTCCACCATTGTTACCTTGATTTCCCCAATTGTAGTTTTGGTTATTCCCATTCCAATTTCCACCTCCTTGTTGTTGATTATTGTTGTTCTAATTGCCGCCTCCTTGTTGATTGCTCCAATTCCTTTGGGATCGCCATTGTTGATTACCTTGGTTTCCTCTATTTCCTTGATAATTGTTGATATATTGACAATCCTCACTTTGCTCATCATAGCACTCGTTTGAATAACCACCACCATCATCATAGTTGTCACAATTTCCTTGAGGTTGTTGCCCTCTTTGCCTTCTTTTCATCATATTCACTCCTTCCGTGACATTGACTTGGCGCGGGTTTTGAACTTGTTGAAGTTGCGCCTTTGCCAATTGGTTCATTGTTGTTGTGAGTTCGGCAATGTCTTGGCCGTGGTCATGCAACTCCTTATGCAAATGTATGACATTAGGATCACCTTGAGGAAACGTTTGCACGGCTTTTCCATGCTGAAGAAGTATCGGCCATTTCATCTAACACATAACAAGCTTCATTGTACGGGAGCTTCATAAAATTTCCACCCGCCAATTGGTTCACAATACGTTGGTTAGTTGTGTTGATGCCCCTATAGAATGTTTGTTGAATCATCATGTCATTCATATCATTATTTGGACACTCTTTTACCATAGTTCTAAAGCTCTCCCATATTTCATGCAAAGGTTCCGTTGGCTCTTGTTTGAAAGCCAAAATCTCATCACAAAGTGCCGCCATGTGACTTGGAGAAAAGAACTTGGCAATGAACTTATCCGCCAATTCATCCCACATTGTGATGGAATGATTTGGAAGCCTTTATAACCAATCCAATGCTTTCCCCCGAAGACAGAACGGGAAAAGCCTCAATCTAAAAGCATCTTCGGACACATTGGTTTGTTTACTCCTCCAGCAAGTATCTATGAACCCCTTCAAGTGCGTGCATGCATTTTGGTGGTATCGGGGTCAATTTCCACAGGGAGCTAGAAATGGGAGTTGAGTAATTGCTTAGTCTAGAGATGCGTTTTTACTCCTAATTGTACTTCTACCATTTTTTTGGGGTTTTATAATTATCAACTACGATTTAATAACTACTAGCTAAAACTAAGTTATGCAAAAATATTGATTCTAGGCTGTATACAAGATAGAGAAAAGCACTAGGGTCATGGCATTTACCTAGGTGGTCAACTAATGGGTAGAGATTCCTAATACAAAAATGATGATTATGGGGATTATGCTATAACCGTTGCACAATTGCACTCACTCTCACACCTCTCAGTAGAGAGAATGATTTTGCGCAATTGACTTTCTCAAGACCATTTGGGTAGGCTAATATGCCCAAGCAACTTATGGTTCAAGTTGGGTAATTACTCTCTCGAGGTTTAACCCGTTAATTGAGACTACCATTCTCCTGGGTCCATCCCAATTCCTTGTTAGGTCAATTTTGGAGTCATTGACACTCTTTCTCTAGAGGAGTCAAGACCCACTAAACTAGACTCAGTGTTTGCAACCACCAAATCCTAATTAAACCATAAAATTAACCCAAATAGCAAACACCCAACATCATTCAAGCATTAAACAATCACACCCATTAGTTACCCATGGGTTTAGCTAGACATATAGAAATTGAAGAAATAGGAGATAAAATCAACATATTAATTAACTACAAAGTTAATTTACAAGAATCTACGATAAAACAAGATGAAATTGCCCAAAATAGGCTAAAACTTGAGTCTCACGAGCGCATCAGCTATATCTGATACAATCCCCCAGCTAAAAAAGTAAAATGTTCTATTTATACTACATAGGAAAAACTGGACAAAAATACCCCTACGGGTATGGCGCGGACCGCGCACAAATGTCGCACGGCCACGGAGGGCTCTTTGGTCTTCAATGATTGCTTCTGAAACTGAGGCCGTGGACCGCGCACAAAGGTTGCGCGTCCGCGTTCGCTGAGGGATGCGGACCGCGGAGAACTTGGGCGCGGCCCCGCTGGCTAACAGGCGCAGACCGCGTGGGAAATGGATGCGGCAACGTGGAAGACTTTCACAAAATACCACTCTCTAAACTTCTTCTGCGCAGCCGCATGGCAAATAAATGCGGTCCGCACAGGTCATCAATTACTTGGGCAGTCTCAGAACCTCTTCTGCGCGGTCGCGTGGCAAATAAGAGCGGTCCGCGCAGGTCAATATTGCTCCCCACTTCACATGTCCTTTGACACTTGGTAGATTTCACTCCTTTTTCGAGCCGATCTTTGACGTCTGTCATCTTGTCACTCAAACCTGCAATCAAGCGCAACTTGTAAGCCTTTTGGGACTAATTTATGGCTATTCATGCACGAAGCCAAGGCAAGAATGGGTATAAAACATGTAAAAATCACAGATATCACAAGGCTACCTCAGTATCGTGAACATGAAAACCTTCTACTACACTAATGCTGCTGCTGCTCCTCAAAACCTAGATGTAAAAATGCACAGAAGTGTAGCATCTGCACAACCGACCCCATGTGCTGGTAAGTATCTAGCCTAACCCCGGCGAAGTAGTGACGAGGCTAGACTGGACAGCATATAAACCTGTGCAGTTATAAATATACAACGGGATATCGAATACAAGGCAATTAACAACATGGGAGGGGGAAACATGCTATGGGGGGATACAATATCAACAGTAATCCAAAGTAACAAACTAGAACAGCTTAGATTCACTATGAACAAGGAACAATACTCAATACAAACACATGGTATCAATTACTGTTGCGGCGTGCAACCAAGTCTTACTGTTGCGGCGTGCAACCCACTTCATAAATACCACTATTGCGGCGTGCAACCCGACCCATACCATTTATCAGCTATCACTGTTGCGGCGCACAACCCGATCTTAAATATCATTGTTGTGGCGTACAACCCGACCCTCAATATCATTGTTGCACCGCACAACACGCTCCTCAATATCATTTAACAGTCTATTTCCCCAAACAATAGTCACAATTAAGGGACATAACAATAAGCAAACATTCGACAAAAATTACGGCAAGGCAAAAGAATCCAACAAGTTCAACCAAACATCCCGGCAGGGGAATAATCAACAACTCTTTCTTTTTCTTACTTTTCTTATCTTATAATTCACTCTACCACTTTTGAGCAAACGCTCCAAGGAATCCAGTTATTTCCTGTACTTTCAATATTCGTATCACAATTCGAGCCAATGCTCCCAGGAATCAAATAATTATTTTACCGTTTTCATGTTATTCACAACATATAGAATTTCTCCAATAAACACGGAGTTCATAACCAAGTCATGGTAATCACATTATAAGGACTCACAGTCATGCTAGACACCAATGTATAGATACTCGCCACCATGCCTATACATCGTACTCGATCACATAGCAATTAGCAACAAGATTCAACTCCTATTCTCTCAAGCTAGGGTTAAATCAAACACTTACCTCAAAGCCTTGTAATCCACTTTATCCTCAACTATTGCTTTACCTCGCGATTCCACCTCCAATACAGTGATATCTAGGCATAATCAATTTAATAATATCAATAAAGACTCAATGACAACGTCTCATAGCCTAGATATGAATTTTCTAGCATTATTCCAAAAATCCAAAAATTAGACACCGGGCTCACATGGCCCCAACTCGAGGCTCGGACAAAAAACCAATCACCCATAATCCCATGAGTTCAAATATATAATTTGTTTTAAGATTCGACCCCTAATTGAGGTTGAATCACCCAAAATTCTCAAAACTCTAACTCTACCCAAAACCGATAATTTCTACTTTGATTTCATGATTTAGGGCTAGGATTTCAGTAATTAGTGAAGGAAATTGAAGAAAACAAGTTGAACAATGATTACCTAAGAAGTTTTGATGAAAGGGAGCTTCAATGGACGCCTAAGTGCTTGGGGAAGAAAGGGGTTCGTGTATTTTTATTAAAATCCCGAGCTACTGTTCTATTTTTAACTTAAAATTCGATGGGCAAAATTGCCATTCGTGTTCGCAGGAGAGGGGCCGCGTTCGCGAAGGGCAAACTGGGTAAGCTATCGCGATCGCATGGAGACTGATGCGAACGTGTAGAAGGAAATTACTAGGGTCCAGGAACTGTTATACGCGAACGCGTGAAAGGCTATGCAAACGCGTTGAAGGAGCTGGTAAAGCTACGCGTTCAAGATTAAAATGATGCGAACGCGAAGGGGAAACATTTTGAACTACGCGAACGCATGAAGTGAAGAGCGAACGCATAAGAGGGAAACACCAACGCACTGCGAACGCGAGCCTGGGGCCGCGTTCGTGAAGAGTAAAATTTCTATGTAAAAATTTCAGCAAATCTCACCCTTTTCCTAAGTGTAAAAACACCCCGAACCACCTCCAATTCACTCCCGAGCCCTCAGGGCTCCTAACCAATCACACACACTAACTCAATAACACCCCCACGAACTTACTCGAGTGATCAAATCGCAAAAATAACATCAAAATCATTGAATCATGCCTCGAAATCATCATTTTAATTTCAAATTTCATAGACTTCCAACCTTAGGTATTTAGGTCCGAAACAGGTCAAATGACATCCGATTTCGACAAAACTTCACAGAAAGTGCTTAAACAATATATAAGACTTGTACCGGGCATCGGAACCAAAATACGAGCCCGATACCACAGTCTTTTAATAAATTTTCATTTCCATTTTCTTTAAAAATTTTAGAAAAACAATTTAATAGAAAAATTCTTTACTCGGGTTCTAGACCTCGGATTTCGACTCCGGGCACATGCCCGAGTCCCATATTCTTCTACGGACCTTTCGGGACCATCCAATCTCGGGTCCGTGTCCGTTTACCAAAAATGTTGTCCAAAGTCAACTGTAATCATATTAATATCAAAATTCTTCAAATATTTCATAGAATTCACATATTTTGTTATAAAAGTTTTCCGGCTATGCGCCCGGATTGCGCACGCCAATTGAGGCAAGTAAAAGTAAGGTTTTCAAAGCATTAAAATCACAGAATGAATGAGGAATCAGGTGATGACCCCTTTGGATCATCACATCCTCCACCTCTAAAACAACCATTCATCCTCGAACGGACAAAAGAAAGAAGTACCTGAGTCGAGGAACAGATGCGGATAACGGCTCTACATATCAGACTCGGACTTCCAGGTCGAGGCCTTAGGGGGCTGACCTCTCCACTGAACACGAACAGAGGGAAAACTCCTAGATCTCAACTGACGAACCTGCCGGTCTAGAATAGCTACCAGGTCCTCCTCATAAGATAAATCCTTGTCCAATTGGACAATGCTGAAGTCTAACACATGGGTAGGATCGTCGTGATACCTCCAAAGCATAGACACATGAAAAACCGGATGCACGGCTGATAAGTTAGGTGGCAATGCAAGTCTATAAGCCACCTCTTCTACTAAATCAAGAATTTCAAACGAGCCAACATACCTAGGGCTGAGCTTGCCCTTTTTTTCTAACCTCATCACGCCCTTCATAGGCGATACCCGGAGCAATACCCGCTCACTAACCATAAAAGCTACATCTCGGACCTTACGGTCCGCATAACTCTTTTGCAGCGACTGAGCCGAATGAAGCCTGTCCTGAATGATCTTGGCCTTATCTAAGGCCTCCTGAACTAAGTATGTACCCAATAACTGAGCCTCTCCTAGCTCAAACCATCCTACTGGAGACCGACATCACCTTCCATAGAACATCTCATACGGAGCTATCTGAATGCTGGACTGGTAACTGTTGTCGTAGGTGAACTCTGCTAAAGGCAAAAATTAGTCCAACGAGCCTCCAAAATCAATGACGCAAGCTCTGAGCATATCCTCCAAAATCTGTATTGTCCGCTCGGACTGACCATCCGTCTGAGGGTGGAGTGCTATGCTCAACTGGACCTGGGTGCCCAACTCTTGCTGAACCGCTCTCCAGAAGCGCGAGGTGAACTGCGTACCCCGATCTGAAATGATGGATACCAGTACACCATGAAGGCGAACAATCTCTCGGATATAAAGCTCAGCTAACCTCTCGGATGAATAGGAGATTGCCATTGGAATGAAGTGCGCTGACTTGGTCAGCCTATCAACAATGACCCAAATAGCATCAAACTTCTTCCGAGTCAGCGGAAGTCCAGTAATGAAATCCATGGTAATCCTCTCCCATTTTCACTCGGGAAGCTCAATCCTCTGAAACAAACCACCAGGTATCTGATGCTCATACTTGACCTGCTGACAGTTCAAACACCAAGCCACATACGCAACAATATCCTTCTTCATTCTACGCCACCAATAATGCTGCCACAAGTCCTGATACATCATCGCAGCACACGGGTGAATATAATACCGAGAATTATGGGCCTCCGCTAAGATCAACTCTCGAATCCCATAAATATTGGGCACACAAACTCGACCCTACAATCTGAAAACACCATCATCATCTAAGGTCACCCTCGTGGCACCTCCACGCTGCACCGTGTCTCTCAGGACATACAAATGGGGATCATCAAACTGCCAATCACGGATATACTCCAATAGAGAAAAACGAGCGACCGTGCAAGCCAATACTCTGATGGGCTTAGAAATATCTAATCTCACAAATCTATTGGCTAAGGCCTGAATATCTAAAGCAAGTGATCTCTGGCTAACCGAGATATAAGCAAGACTACCCATGCTGGCAGACTTCCTATTCAATGCATCGGCCACCACATTGGCCTTACCCGGGTGATATAAGATAGTAACATCATAATCTTTCAATAACTCCAGCTATCTCCTCTGCCTCACATTCAACTCCTTCTGCTTGAAAAGGTACTGAAGGCTCTTATGATCCGTGTACACCTCACAAGTCACACCATATAGATAATGCCTCCAAATCTTCAAAGCATGAACAACCTGCCAACTCCAGGTCATGAATCGGATAATTCTTCTCATGGATCTTCAACTGTACTGAAGCATAAGCAATAACTTTGCTATCCTGCATCAATACTGCTCCAAGCCCAATACGAGAAGCATTACAATAGACTGTGTAAGGCCCTGAACCCGTGAGTAAAACCAACACCGGTGCTGTAGTTAGAGCTGTCTTGAGCTTCTGAAAGCTCGCCTCACACTCATCTGACCATTTGAACTGGCACCCTTCTGGGTTAATCTGGTCATCGGGGCTACAATAGAAGAAAATCCCTCCATGAACCGTCAGTAATAACTTGCTAAACCCAAGAAACTCCGAATCTCATTCACTGAAGCGGGTCGAGGCCAATTCTTAACTGCCTCAATCTTCTTTGGGTCCACTTGAATTCCCTCTGCTGATATAGTATGACCTAGAAATGCAACCAAACTCAACCACAACTCGCACTTCAAAAACTTAGCATATAACTGTCTATCCTTCAGAGTCTGGAGAACTAATCTAAGGTGCTGCTCGTGCTCTTCCCGGCTATGGGAGTACACCAGAATATCATCTATAAAGACTATCACGAACAATTCTAGATAAGGCCTGAACACTCGGTTCATCAACTCCATAAATGCTGCTGGGGCATTGGTCAACCCAAATGACATGACTAAAAACTCGTAGTGCCCATACCGAGTGCGGAATGTTGTCTTAGCGACATCAGACGCCCTAATCCTCAGCTGATGGTAGCCAGATCTCAAGTCTATCTTTGAGAACACCCTTGCTCCCTGAAGCTGGTCAAACAAATTATCAATCCTCGGCAGTGGATATTTGTTCTTTATCGTTGCCTTGTTCAACTGCCGATAATCAATACACATCCGTATTGAACCATCCTTCTTCTTTACAAATAACACCGGCGCTCCCCAGGGCTGATAAAACCCTTCTCTAGTAAATCTTGCAATTTGTCCTTTAACTCTTTTAACTCTAGCGGGGCCATGCGATACGGCAGAATAGAAATGGGCTGCGTGCCCGGAACTAGATAAATATAGAAATCAATGTCCCTGTCAGGCAGCATACCTGGCATGTCTGAAGGGAAGACCTCGGGAACTCTCAAACAATAGGAACCGAGTCAATAGAAGGAACCTCTGCACTGGAGTCGCGAACATATGCCAGATAAGCTAAACACCATTTCTCGACCATGCGTCGAGCCTTAACATAGGAAATAACATTGCGAGTGGCATGACCTGAGGTCTCTCTCCACTCTAGTCGGGGCAATTCTGGCAAGGCCAAGGTCACCGTCTTGGCGTGGCAATCCAAGATGGCATGATACAGGGACAACTAATAAATCCCCAATATAACGTCAAAATCTACCATATCTAATAGCAGTAGATCAACACGGGTCTCAAGACCCTCAAACACAACCACATAGGAACGATGCACCCGGTCGACTACTATGGAGTCACCCACCGGTGTAGACACATAAACAGGAATGTCCAAAGCATAAGTAGACTTAGCCAGGCATGGTGTAAAATAGGAAGAAACATATGAATATGTAGACCCAGGGTCAAATAGCACTGACGTATCTCTATCACAAACCAGAATAGTACCTGTAATAATAGTATCTGATGACTCGGCCTCTTGTCTGGCTGACAAAACATAAAACCGAGGCTAGCCCTACCTCCCTGAACCATGTCTCTAGGACGATCGGCTACCTGCTGACCCCTTCTTCTGGCGGTCCGGCCTCCACCTCTACGGTCTCGACCTCCACCTCTTTGATCCCTACCCCCGCCCCTGGTTGGCTGGGCAGGCTGTGGGTCACTTGGTGCCTGAATCATGGGGCGAGGACCTTGCTGCTGTGACTGTGTACCCCTCAATCTCGAGCAAGCTCTCCTGATGTGACCATACTCATAACATCCCTCCGTACGATGAGACTGCCCCTGACAACCCGAATGACCTCCAGGAAAGCTCTAAAGAGGCTGTGCACTAATGGGAGTTGGCGGTGCATTGAGTGTCTGCTGATTGGAATACTGCCCACGAAAACCATCACCTGGAACACCCTGTGAAGCCTGGAGGGCTGACTGAAAGGGTCTAGAAGACTGGACCCTATCATAAGAATCCCTGCTTCCAGCTGAGGCACCACCGAATAGACCTGAGTGACGGGGCCTCTTGTCTGCCCTATAACCACCCCCCTATGGCAGAACCATCTCGATCCTTCGGGCCCCATTGGCTGCCTCCTGAAAGGTAATGTCACTACCCGCCTCTCTGTCCATCTGAAGATGAATAGGCTGGATCAAACCATCAATGAATCTCCTCACCCTCTCCCTATCAGTGAGGAGTATGACGAGGGCATGACGAGCCAGATCGATAAATCGGGTCTCATACTGGGTGACCGTCATAGACCCCTACTGGAGGCGCTCAAACTGCATCCGGTAAGCATCCCACTGAGTAACGGGAAGAAACTTCTCAAGAAACAACTCCGAAAATTGATCCCAAGTCAAAGGCGGCGACCCTACTGGTCTGGCTAAACAGTAATCCGTCCACCAAGTCTTGGCGGATCCAGATAGACGAAAAGCCGTAAAATCAACTCCATTAAACTCCACAATGCCCATGTTCCGAAGAACCTCGTGGCAGCTGTATAAGAAATCCTGGGGGTCCTCACAAGAAGCTCCGCTGAATGTAGCAGTGAAGAGCTTGGTGAACCTCTCCATCCTCCAAAAAGCATCTGCAGACATAGCTGCTCCATCAACGGTCTATGCAACTACCCCCGGCTGAACTGCCGCAGCTGTCTGAACTAGTGGAACTTGAGTTTGGGGAGCTACCTGCTTCGGAGTACGTGCAGCAGGAGTCTGGGCTACTCCTCCAGCGTGGGAAGTGGCTGGTGCTGCAGGACGCACCATGAGGCCAACCAACCAGACCAAGGCATCCTGAAGAACTGGGGTAGCAATAAACCCCTCTGGGACCTGAGCTGGGCCCACCGAAACTGTCTGGGCTGGTGCCGGAACCTCCTCGTCAAGGCCAACCTGAGGGTCTGCCACTGCTGTTGCTGGTGGTGGTTGGGCTCTACCCCTACCTCGGCCCGTAGCATATCCACATCCTCTGTCCCTAACGGGAACTGCCTGGGGCTCGGACTGCTGATCGGTGGATGAGGAAGCGCGTATTCTCACCATCGGCGAAAGAATAGAGTAGGAATTCAATCAGCTTTGAGAAACCAAATCGCACGACAAGAAAGAACAAATGAGAGATTTTTCCTAACTCAATAGACTATGGGGAACAAGTATAGACGTCTCCGCACCTACCCCTCAGACTCTACTAAGATTATTCGTGAGTTGTGAGACCTATGTAACCTAGTGCTCTGATATCAACTTGTCAGGACCCGAATTTCCCACCATCGGGATCGTGATGGCGGCTACTCGTGGTAGCTAGGCAAGCCAACTAAATTTCCTTTCTCTTACGAAACAATTATTTCAACATACGAATCAAAACACGAAACAGTCCATAATAGCCTCTACCCAAGATTTGGTGTCACAGTACTCACGAACTATTAAGCATATACTAAATACAATAGTCTGAAAGAAATATATACGTCGTCCGTCTCGAAAACAATGAGTTAACAGTCTAAAAGAGAACATAAAGAAGAGCGACGGGCCTGCGGACGCCTGCAAGGCTACCTCAGTCTCGTGAAAATGAAAACCTGCTCCCATACTAATATTGTTGCTGCTCCTCAAAACCTGGACCTGTGCAAAAATGCACAGAAGTGTAGCATCAATACAACCGACCCAATGTACTAGTAAGTGTCTGCTCTAACCCCGGCGAAATAGTGACGAGGCTAGACTGGACACCATATAAACCTGTGCAGTTGTAAATATACAACGGGATATCGAATACAAGGCAATTAACAACATGGGAGGGGGAAACATGCTATTGGGGGATACAATATCAACAGTAATTCCAAGTAACAAACTAGAACAGCTTAGATTCACAATGAACAAGGAACAATACTCAATAAAAACACATGGTATCAATTACTGTTGCGGCGTGCAACCTGCTCCACAAGTCTCACTGTTGCGGCGTGCAACGCGACCCATACCATTTATCATGTATCATTGTTGCGGCGCACAACCCAATCCTCAATATCATTGTTGTGGTGTGCAACCCATCCCTCAAAATCATTGTTGTGGCACGCAACCCGCTCCTCAATTTGGGGTCGAATCTTTAAACAAATTATATATTTGGAATCGTGGGGTTATGGGTGACTATTATGGACTGTTCCGTGTTTTGATTCGTATGTTGAAATAATTTTCTAGTAAGAGAAAGGTAGTTGAGTTGGCTTGCCTAGCTACCACGAGTAGGCACCATCACGATCCCGATGGTGGTAAATCCGGGTCGTGACAACCTGCCTACAAGGTGTGGATAATAGTTCACTCGAATACGCAAGGAAAAACATACACCACCATATCTGTAGCACCATTACAATTCCTCGATGCCCAATTGATAACAAATTCTCAACATCGTATAAGAATGAGTAGGAAGGAAATAAATACATAAGCTTCAATGAAATCAAACCGCATGACGAGGAAATCAAGAAGGGACGTTCTTATAACAGCCCTGAAGTCTCTCGAAGATAAGTATAGACATCTCTGTATGGATCCCCAAGACTCTACTTGACTTGCTCATGACTCGTGAGACCTAAGTAAACCTAGTGTTCTGATACCAAGCTGTCACGACCCAAAATCCACTATAACTCATGATGGCGCCCAATATCGCTGTTAGCCAAGCCAATGATGGACTACTAACATAGTTATTTATTTTATTATTTCTTAAATCATAAATCTTATTTGATCGGAAAATCAATACATTAAAAATCGTAGATACATACAATTTAAATGAAATATAAAGTAAAAGTGTGTCAATGGTAAGCAAAACCATAAACAAATTCTAGAACATCCCAAAACCCTGTGTCACATGTGCATGAGTATAAATTAGAAAGTACAATAATAATACAACATCTTTCTAGAATACAATATAGACAGGATAAAGTAATGAATTATGATGGAGAACATGCATGCTACGAATCGTAGCATGGAATGCAACTTACCATAAAGTCTCCTCAGCAGCAGCGCGTATGCAACCAAATGACTGCCAAATGAACTCGTTAGATCCTACACATTTAGTGCAGAAGTCCAACATGAGTACGTAAATCGACGTATACCCAGTAAGTATCTAGCCTAACCCCAAAGAGGTAGTGACGACGCTTACGAGTTGTCCTGTAAATCAAATATAATAATGTAGACACGTATGAAACATGGTAAATAAATAATAAGCACAGATATTGTTAAATAGTACAGTCTACAGCTAAACAGTGAACACAATGTCTTCAATTATGGGATACCTCCATAAATGGAGTACATAATAGTCAATACCAAATCAACTGTCACATCTCAAGTCAGGAAACTCATGAGTACACTAACTCGTCATCAAGTATTTTGCATGATTATGACGAGGCAAGCAGACCGATCCCAGAAGAGTGTTTCAAAGAACTGCCGAGGCGAACGACCCGATCCCATAAGAGTGTGATACATAATCCTACCGAGGCAAATGATCTAATCGCTTAAGAATATATCACTCTGCCGATGCGTTGGCCCGATCCTATAAGAGTGTGTTACATGATACTATCAAGGTGAACAACCCGATCCTGTAAGAGTGTGTTACATGATAGCGCTGAGGCGAATACCCGATCCCATAATAGTGTGTTATATGATACCGCCAAGGCGAACGACCCGATCCCACAAGAGTATTGCAGAGGCATTCATCCCGATCCCATTAGAATATGAAACAATAACATATCACTGACCCCACTCACGAATATACATGTGACTCATAAAATTCTAGAAAAACTATTGGAAGAATATGCACAACGGGGAAGAAATTCGTAAAGGAAAGTACAATTTCCATGGATAATCAAGTAGTTCGTCAAGGATCTAAAATAGCAAGTCTGATACTCTTCGTGAGTCTATTCTTAGGCTAAATAGAAATGAAAGCATTTAAATAGGCAAGAATACCTAAAATTGTACAATAAAAGTATAGCCTGATTCTAAGTCTACCCGGACATAATAAGGAATTCTAGCATATGCATGGACACTCATAAGCTCATACGTGCGTAGATCCCACAACATGTAGCATATAATAAATATAACACTTATGAGGTAAATTCCCTCTAAAAATTTCAGACAGAAGATTTACTTTGCTTCGAAATTCGATTACCGCATCCGACGCCTCTCTAACTCCTCAAACCGATGCCAAATGATCCAAAACTAATAAAACAATGTGCAAACCAATCAAAATATACTCCAATACTCATAATTTAATAATTTCTAATAATTTCCAACTTTGCTCGAAAAGTCCACAAGGTCAACGCCTGGGCCCATATGCCCGGATTCTAAATATTATTGGAAAAATTTTTTACCCTTAACTTATATAGTATATATCCAGAAAATAATCTAATTTCATCCACAAATTGACCTTCAAATCAAGGATTTACCATTTCTCAATTTTTAGGCTCAAATCCCCAATTTCTAAAATCCAAAGTTGGATAAAAATAATAACCAACAAAACTAATCATTGAAACACATCAAAATAAAGGTCAGATATTTACCCCCTTGTTAAGACGAGAGCTACGATACAAAAATCACCTTAAGTAGAGCTCTAGAACTCAAGATATGCTCAAAATACTAAAATTCTCAGTTTAAAATACGACCTAGATGATTTTTGTTTATCGCCTTCGCGGGAGACCTTCATGTTCCCAAAGAGCTATTTTTTGCATTGACAAGTCAACCCAAAAATCCTTCTTCACATTCATTGAAGAAACCATCAATCTTTCACGACACGAAATTGGGCATAACTCTCTCATACGACCTCGGAATTCGACGATTCTTATTACTATGGTTATGTAATTTTGATAAGGATCTAATGGCTCAATCTAATCACAAATCAAAGAATATAGTACACTTTTCCCAAATGAACTATGCCAAAACACCAAATAAGAGCACGACACCACCCAAACACATCCGAAATACACCCAAAGCCCCGTCCAATAACACAAACCAGCCCCAAAACATAACACGAACCTACTCGAGGCTTCAAATCACACCAAAAAACATCAAAACCATGAATCACACATCCATTCAAGTCTAATGAACTAATAAAATTTTAAACTTCTAAAACTCATGTCGAACCATACCAAATCAACTCGGAATGACCTCAAATTTTTCACGAAAGTCCCAAATGACACAACGAACCTATACTAACTCCTGGAACAATAATCCGGATCCAATATCAACAAAGTCAACTCTTGGTTGAATCTAACAACCTTCTAAACCTTCAATCTTCCAACTTTTTCCAAAAAGCATCAAATCAACCTCCTGACTTCCAAATCCTAATCCAGACATATGTGTAAGTCAAAAATCTTTATTCGGACCTAACGAAACCGTCAAAACTTCGGTCCGAGATTGTTTACGCAAAAGTTAAATCATGGTTAACTCTTTCAACTTAAAGCTTTCGAATTGAGAATTATTCTTCCAACCTTACTCTGATCTTCTAGAAAATCTAATCTGACTACTCGTGCAGCTCATAATACATGAAGTGAATCTATTTATGATCTCAAACCATCAAACGATATACTAGATCTCAAAATGACTGGTCGGATCATTATAAGTGAACAAATGGATCAAAATGCAAAGGCATTCCATGCTCAAATGGATTAGTTTCTAGGCCCACCACTAATGTTGAAAGGCCCAGATTCATAAAAATACACGCAATTGCCATTTAAACTTAGTGTAGCACCAAAGTTAATTAAAAATGGTTTAAGATGTCGAACATCCAAAATACGATGGGACTTCAAATCTATAGGAGAACACCATAACCTACACCAAGACTGTGAAAAAGAATAACTTGGCTCAACGTGCGATCGAGTCGGTCTTACTCAAGAGGTTTGGTGAAACCCTCACAAAGGGAGCACTGATATGGTGTTTTCTCTTACTCGACCATTCAATTGACTCTTTTGAGATGCTTTCTTACTCGTTCATTAAGGCCCACACCGGAGTAAGGAAAGTTTAAGCCAGAATGGAGGGCATATTTAGGATTGCATAAGGCGAGTCGGAACTGCTACATGAATTCGTGATCCGATTCTAGAAAGAGAGGATGTTGTTACCAACGGTACCAGATGAGCGGGTAGTAGAGGCGTTCACAAAGGGTCTAAATATACAAAGCTCCGATACCTCCAAAAAGCTAAATGAAAGCTTCCTAGAGTTTAAAGAAACCACATGGACGGATGTCCAAAACTGTTATGAGTCAAAAATAAGGATAGAAGACGATTGTCTCGAGTTCATGGAATCAACTAAAGGATGGGATCGAGACAAAAACCAGGACAACTTTAAAAGAGACTTTGATGCATATCAACAGTCCTCTAGGGGTCGTTTTCTGATGTATGAAAGCGAATGTCACAGAAGCAAAGGGTTTCTGTGGTTAGATAAGTTTACTCCCGATAGAAGAGTAGATCGTGGCCTGAGCATCGGGTCATTACAGGAGAAGGAGATGCTAGGGGCCCGAGACTCCACCTACTCCAGGTTATCAGATTACAATTTTAACATCAGTTTAGTAGAGTTAGTGTCATCAATAAGGAATATCAAAGAAGCATGATTCCCGAAGCTAATAAAATCTGATCCAACCCAGAGGGATCCCAATTTATGGTGTAAATAAAATGGGACTCACGGCCATAGAACTGGGGACTACCAACATCTTCGTGAATAGATGGCAATATTGTTGAAGAATTTCCACCTTAGAGAATTTTTATGTGATCGAGCTAAGAACAACTATAGCCAAAGACAAGATAATGCAGAGCCTTCGAAAGTAGTAGAAGGTTCCCCTTGACTGACCATCAATAGAATTAAAGCCAACAGAGTAACCTTTTAGTAGCAAAGAAAATGAGGATATCAGTGACTCATAACAAGAGACTCCGGGAAGTAGAAGAAGATGATGTCACTTTCACGTAACAAGATGCTGACGGACTTCTTCTGCCACACAACAGTGCTTTGGTAATCTCTCTCAATATTTTAGATTTCAAATTTAAACGTGTTTTGGTTGACCTAGGAAGTTAAACCAACATAATACAATATAAAGTTTTGCAACAAGCAAAATTAACTGGGAACATTATTCTGGTGACAACTCTTAGCTGGCTAAAACTTGAAAAACGTGACAACCAGAGGAGAGATTTTGCTGCCCACACACGTTGAAGGAGTAACAACGACCACTCTATTTGAAGTGGTAGATGGCGATATGGTTACAATGTACTCCATGGAATGCCATGGATACATGTGATGAAGGTCGTACCCTCAACATATCATCAGTTGTTGAAATTCCCAACCCCAAAAGGAATCTACCAAATAAGAGGTGATCAACCGACGATGAGGGAGATGAAAATGATGAGTGTTTCCAGCAGCAAATGGAAAGTGTCCAACAAATAGAAATTACAGGAACTGATGCCTTCTTGGTTTTTGAATGAAGACAATAAGTGCGAGGAGTCATCAAAATTCTATCAGGTTTCAAGATATTTTTAGGTGACACAGGAGATGGATTCGACCAAGTCGACCGCAAAGGAACTCAAGCAAGTGGCCTTATTCGAAGAATTTTTTTAGAGGAAGTTTCATCTGGGGACAAGATTAATCTCGACCTCATGTTAGGATATATAATTTTTCTTAATGCTAACATAGACTGCCTTGCATGGTCGCTGTTGATACACAATTTTTTCCTATGTATTTTTATACTCAAATACTTTCAAATTAGCATGTATATGCATATATAAATATTCACAAAGATTTTGGTATTTTTCCATATTTTTAAGGTTTTTTAAAACCAATTTATGGCCTATTTTGCACTATAAAATACAATAATTATTTCCAAAACTTATCATTTTGGTGAATAATTTATTCCATTCTTACATTTATACAAAAATATAATTTACATGATTTTACAAGACAGTTTGGTATTTTTAAATTAAAACTGCATGAAATTGCAATTTTAGCCTATTTCTCGATTTAGTAGCATTTGTAATAAAAAAATCATTCCTAATATTTTTAAATTTGTACTTATGCATTGCTTATTAACTCAGTATTTTAATTTGATTTTTGAGCATCATTTACTATTTTATAAAAATTAAAATTGGGGAAAATTGGCTATTTAAATTGTAGTCCTTTTTAATTTCAATTTTTTAGCCCAATTCCAGCCCCAATCTAACCCCCAATTACACTACCCAATTTCAAAAATTACTCGACCCAGACCCAATTAAATAAACCTGACCCACGTACCCCTTAATCTCGACCGTTGATCATTTAGATCAACGGTCCACGTTAACCCCTTCCTTTTTTAATCCAATAGACCCCCTAACCCTAATCATTTCTCTTCAGCAGCTGCCCTTGTATCCCCTTCATCTCTCAAATGCTCCCAAGCCCCTCTGAAACCCTAGCCCTCTCCGCCGGTCTCCGACCTTATTCTACCGGAAATCATGGCCTCTCAGACCTTGTGTAATCTATATCTACCCCCACTCACCCTTATCCTCCTTTTGCATGAAGATTCAAGGTATGAACTTGAATCCCCTAGCTCAGAAGCTCTCCAATTCAAGTTCTATGGCCATTTCCGGCTCATCTCCGGCGAGTCCTAGCCCTATGAGTCCATTTCCGACTCAAGGCCAGCCCGTTCCAGGCCTTTCTTGTTTTTCTAGGGTTTTCTCTGAAAACCTAAGTTTCAAGGTTCTTCATCTTTGTTTCTCTTTAAGATCTGCTTCAGATCTATTTTATTTCTAAGATTTCAAACTGTTTTCCACATGTTTGTCGATTTTCTTTTCGAACTGTTCATCTTCTTAAAACTTAGGGTTTCTCGGATTTTCTGTTTTATTTGCTCTACTGTGGTTTCTTTTACTTTTACTGTAGTTCCTAAGTATTTCTACTAAGATTTCTATGTATTTTTATTACCGTGTTGTTTCTAGGGTTTCCGAGTAGTTTCTTTACTGTGTTCTTTGCTTTCATTATGTTTTTCACGAATGTTTTTTATGAGTTCATCTTCGCCTATGCTTTATTCTTTACATTCCAAATGTGATGAAAACCCTAGATTTTGGGGGTTTTTCGAGTTTTGTGTGTGATTGTCTGCTGCCTGTCTAATTTCAAAACCCTAACTGTCTAAACTCCTTTCGTGCTTCTGATTTCTTGCTAATCTCTACGAGAACTTTTCATTCCATTTATGGCTATGTTCTTCTGCTCTTTGATTACATGACTACTCAGTTTAATTTAGCCTCGCATGTTTAAGTTTGTGCATCTCTTTATAGTCAGACTTCCCCTTTCAAAATAACCTTAATTTTGGGGGAGTTGATTTCTTATGAATCTAGTTTGATTCTTTCTTTGACTGATTTGGACCTATTTTTCTAACTAAATTCAATACTGAGTTCAAATTCATAACTCCTTAATTTACTATGTGATCAATTGATTTTAATCTTACCTTATTTAGCTAAACCGAGTATTTTAAATTCCCCATGTATTTACCCTGTATTACCCAATGTGTTCCTGATCTTCTTTCCTTAAATAAACTCTGCACTTTTATTACTCTAGTTCGCCTCCTTAATTAAAGGAAGTCCTTTCCCCTGATTGATTCTGATTGGTATTGAATTATATTTTTGTCTTACTTACCACATGTTTTCAAAACTATAAAAACCCCACCCCTCTTACTTCACACACACACAACCAATTACAAGTTCACACTGACTAAACTCTTTCTGCTCTTCTTTACTCTTCTCTGCTACTTGTTGAGTTGCTTGGGTTTAGCCGGCTGAAAGCCAAGGCTAAACTATAGGATTCCATCTGCCCTACTTGCTTTACTGTTTGAGTTTGCAACTGGTATGTCCATGATTTAAATACCATCTCCAAACTACATGTTTATTTACCCTTTTCATATGCCTGTTTAGGTTCGACTTCCTTACATTATGCAGTTAAACTTTAGCATGTTACATCCGTACCCCATATTCCTATGTCTTTGATTCTGCTATGCTTGTATTAGTACTTTCCTGTACATCCCTTTCCCCAAGTCCCTGTTGCTTAATTCTTTTTGTTTGTACAAATGCTTCCATATCAATCCCTTTCCCCTTTGTGTGTGAGTATTGTTTTGGACTAGGTTGGCACTCTATTTCCATCTCTAGTTTAGAACCAGGTTGCCCTAAACCCATACTCTAATCAGTCTCATTCCCTTAACCCATTTTATGTGTTGAGCTTGACTCAAGTCTGGTGGTCTCCTAATCACCATTCAGGCCTAAGTCTGATGTTCTCAAGTCTGCTCTTATTTGTTCAAGACATGTAAAGGGTCAGGGTGTGCCAGTCTCACTCATGACAGGGTATGACCATCCTTTGCTTTGCACTTCCTCTAATCCCCTCACTTTACACTTATTCTTAGTTCTTTAAGTCCGACCCCCCTATGGTTAGCCATGCTTAGGGACCCTGGAGCTCCCTTTGAACTTGGATGTCTAAGGGCTGGTAATTTCACACATTGCACTACTCAATTCAATCTTCAGGGTGTAAGCATTGCCTGGGCTTCCTGAAAACCCTTGGAACTTTGAAACACTCTAAGAGAAGGCCTTGGAACCTGGAATCCGGAATTGGTAAAACACATGTTATTGGATCTCAAGATTGAATTAGGCTGCTCGGTGCTAGCTGTCGGTTGAGATGTATTTTCTGTTATTTACTTTATTTTCAGTAATAATCTTGTAAAAAGAAACTCGGAGAATTATTAGTAAAGGGTGTGGGAGGGGTTTACTTTATTGCATGTAATTAAGGTTAGATGCCATACCTATAGGATTTAATGTTATAACTCAGTCACTTAGATACCATGCCTATAGGATTTAATGTTATAACTCAGTCACTTAGATACCATGTCTATAGGTTTTTAATATTTCTTAACTCAATCATTAGAAATCCTGCCTATAGGACCTAATAATCAAACAATTAGTTGCATATAGAAATCATGCCTATAGGAAATGCATAAACGCTAGGCAAACTGTAGGATAATCAAATACTCATTTCGTACCAGTTTAATAACAGTAACAAGTCCTAAAAAATCAAGGTATAGATATCCTGCCTATAGGTTTTCAAACTCGCTTAAATCTGTGTAAGCAATAACCCGGCAACTAGATTCAGCGTTTTCAACAAAACTCGTCCAAACTTGTTTATTTCAAAAACTCTTACCAGTTTGCAATGCTCTTAAATTTTTCGAAACTTGCATCCTCTTTCCTGAAACAGTTTTCAACTTTCTGCCTGAATTTTTATTCATCTCATGAAGCTATTATTTCAAAACAGTCTTTAACTCGTTCTTACTTTCAAAGTCTTTTCATTTTCGGAACTCTCCCTTACAACACTACTGTATTTCACTTAAACAATTCTGCTGATTTTCAAAGCCATCTCCGAACTTATGAAATTTTCAATCTGCTATTTTAAACTCTACTTTATTAGGTTGTTAATCAATAACCTGTTTAAAATACATCAGTTCTAAAAATTGGATCCAGGTTGCCTAATGCAGACTTTTTATCCAACTCCATGTGTTAAATTAGTCCATCAGCCATTTAATTTTAAAGACCAAATCAGTATGTGCAAGACATGCTTAACTATGTGCTAGCTGATTTATGGGGTTTTCTGTGAGACTTGCATGTTTGTTTGTTAATCCCCTCTACTTGTTATGTGTTTTGTTTGTCGCCACTAGTATTTTATCCTTTTGAACCCCATATATGCCTCTACCCCTTTCCTTTAACTTTTAGGATTAGAAGTCCTAAATACCCCGGGACTAATAGGTTGGGATGGGTACTGGCATGCAATAAGTAAATGAAACCAATCGCGCTTAAATACCTTAACGGGGTGGGAAGGGTAGAATATGGAGATGATGATAATGGTGCGCTTATATCTCGTGCAGAAATGACTTGCTGGATATTGCACCAACGTGATCCATATTATATTTAAACCTAGGACCCTCTCCCTTTATTCATATGGTATGATGTTTT
>MU766879.1:30843-92817 GCA_026770625.1 Nicotiana glauca
TGTTTACACATTAAGCGAATTTACTTTTCAGTATTTATTAGTTTTAGTATTAGCTGTTAGAGAATCAACAAGTGTGAATCCGAAAGTTTGAGAAAATAGGTTGTGGGAATTGAGTAAATCTGATAGTGGTAATTGGTGGGTTAATTCTCTGTGGTTCGACTCTGGGCTACAATACTCAGATTATATTTGCAACACCCGTATAGTCTTTTGTGAGACTTAGTTGAGCGTGATCATCCTCCACAGCTGTCCATAACGATGGACTCATCGATCTATGTCTTGAATTAGATCTCCTAAAGAGGGGGTCTGAAGAATATATTAGAAAGATCGTCCCTTCAATCCCAAAGTAAATAATCCGACAAGGGGCTGCTCAGATAGTCAGCACCCTCACCTATAACTCTAGAGTCGTGGGTTCGAATCACTAAATAAGAAATCACTCCAACAAAGGGGAATAAACAAAAAAAATTAAAAAAAAAAGGTCAACCAACCAAATCCAACTCATACCTAATTAGAATCTGTTGATTAATGCTTCAAAATGATAGCTTATTTAGTTCCTAGTTTTTAGCATCTGTAAAGTTAGTACTTGTTCAGTTAATTATGATGATCATTTAGTTGGATGATAATGGTAGAAGTAGTGGGAGCATCTTATCCACTTTGTTTATTAGTTGCTTATTTTTAGCTTAAGTCGGTTGGTTGTAAGCCTATTTAAAAACGCCTCTACTATAGCGTTCTAATGGAATTTGACAGACTTTAAAATACTCTCTTAACTTCCCTTCTTTGTGTTTAAATTCTCAACAATATTTTTGGTATCGGAGCCAGTTCATTGAGAAACAGCCACTCAAATAAAAAAGTAAGGAGCACAAAATTTTGAGGAAGCTATGGCAAACAACTGCACAAATTCTTCATCTCAACCCCTGATTCCAATATTTAAAGGGAAAAAATATCATCTTTGGAGTCTCAAAATGAAGACAATGTTAAGTCCCAGGAGCTATGGGATTTGGTGGAGAACGGGTATGTTGAGCCAAATCCAGCACCGGCTCAGCCTGACCAACAGCTACGGGAGACTCGCAAGAAAGATGCAAAGGCATTGTTTTTCATCCAATTGGCAGTGGATGATGAAATTTTCCCCCGAATTGCAACAGCAATGATAATAGGTAAATTAGACTATAATTAGGCCCTAAAGAACCATATTTTTGTATAGATCTTACGGTAAAAAGTGATAACAAAATGCTCTGATTAGTGTTTTTCATGCTTTGCTGGCTATATCCAGTAAAAGAAGTCTGTGGAGTACTTTTGGGATCAATTACGGAGAAAAGGAGGCCAATCATACAATATCCACAAAGTGCACCAAGCGAAGGGACAAAGCCAGAACTGAAACTGGTCTGCCGCTATCCGGGCGTAACTGCGGTAGGACCGCGACAGAACACTGCTGCAGATTCAGAAGGCCATTCTGGCCGCAGTCCTGGCGTAACCACAGCAGGACGCGAAAAGTTCAGGGACCAAAGTGTCAAATCGGGGAAACTTGGTGTAAAACCCTTATAAGATGTAGAAAATCGCCCACAATAGAGAGGCTTGGTTTTGAGATTACTTTTAGAAGAAGAACAAGTGTGAGAGATCACCCAAAACATCATAGTTTTCTATTCTCTTCTATTTTTATTGCAATTCTTCCATTATGAATGATCTATTGGTTTTATCTTCCATTGTCATGAGTAGCTAAATACTTTAACCTAAGGTTTTTGTGAAACCCGTTGGGGATGACTTGGTTGTTATATTAATATATTTGGAATTGGTTGTTAATCTCTATTTGTTCATCTATGTTTTGATTGTGGTTAGTTGAAAGGGCCCTCAATTATCCGTTCCTATTTAGTATATATCTGCTTCAGAGAGAGTGCATATTTAGGTAATTGTATGAACAACATCACTCCCGGAGTATAGACGAGAGTCATAACCGAGGGTTCAGAGGTTAGATTAGAGATAACGATACCTCGGATGCAATCTAAGTGAACTGTTTTGTGAATCTAGCTAGTGTAACTTGAGAAAGTGCAACTAGTAAATTATCATAATTGCTTGAGAAATATTTATGATAGCTAGAGCATTCATGATTGATAAAAACAACTAAGTCTGAGTTATAATACATATTCAACCAAGGAAATCAACAACGGGGGAAACTATTACCTTAGATCTTATTCCAATTATATACAAGCAAGCTTAGTTAACTTCCAACTTTATTTACTTTCAGTTTAGTTGTTAGATATATCATCAATTGCGAAGTACAAAGTTTGGGAAAATTGATTGTGTGAATCTAGTAAATCTGACAAGAGTAATTGATAGGTTAATTCTCTATGGTTCGACTCCGGGCAGAAATACCCAGACTATATTTGCAATGCCCGCATAGTCTTTTGCGAGACTCAGTTGAGCGTGATCAAATTTTGGCGTCGCTGCCGGGGACTTAATGGTGTTATCAATTACAATTGAAAGAAATACAAAAATTCTAAGTATAGTCAGTTTTCTCTATGCCCAATCTTTCATTGAAATTCTAACGTTTGAACTCTTGTGGAAATCAGGTGTATGACTAGAAGTTCTTTGAGGACTGGAGACTTGCTAGACGGACTCACAGACCCCGAGAAAACATTCAGGGCATTGAACCGTGCCGACAAGAGACTTCAACAATACCAACAATTAGACATGGGTGACGTAGACAACGTCAACGAAAACGTTGGGGACCCACCAGCAAACCCCAACACAAGGATAGTGGCACCTCTTATGCCCAAGCTGCACTTTATGACTGGGCACAGCCCACAGCTGACAACCTGGCCACTGCCATAGTTGTGCCCGCCATCCAAGCGGAGACTTTCCAGATAACCAACAATATGCTGCATCTGCTGCAGAATAAAGGATTGTTCTCCGGGTCACACATTGAAGACTCGCAGCAACACTTGAAGAATTTTCTGTCAATTTGTATGACCCAAAGGCAGCCAAACGCGACTCTAGAAGCTATTAAGTTGCTACTGTTTCCATTCTCTGTAACCGGAAAAGCTCAGACTTGGCTAAATTCTCTCCCTATCAACTCTATCACCACCTGGGAGGAGTTAGTCAATCAGTTCATAAACAAGTTCTATCCGCCTAACAAGACTGCAAGACAAATCAATGAAATATTACAGTATAAGCAGCAGTCAACTGAGTCCTTGCAAGAAACTTGGGTAGTGAAGTGTCCTCATCATGGCATTCCAGACCAGATGCTTGGCCAGAGATTCTACATGGGTTTAGCTGATAATTTGAAAGTGAATGTGGATGCTTCAGCTGGAGGTGCTTTCTTAAGTAAAACATTCACCGAGTGCAAAATCCTTCTCGACAAGATGTCACAAAATTCGAGGTGGATGACTAGAGGTACAACACTGGCACCTATAGTGCATTTCGTCCCGCTTGACCCCAACAATTCGCATGCAGAGAACATGGCCCCACTCATGACCCAGGTAAGAATCCTAACAAAGAAGATTGATGAGATGGGTACAAAACAGGGGCATATTGTTGATACAAGAAATGGAGGACTGTGTACACCTTGTATTAATCAGTCTTATGTATGTTCATGGAGCGGAGAAGGCGAAAATCAGGGGGCAAGGGAAGATATGAATTATGTTAACAACTATGGGGGTCAGAGACAAGGAGCACAACAGTGGAGACCGCAGTAAAATCAGCAGTACAGGCCGAATATGCAACAGCCTGGGGGTATGCACCCTCAAAATAAATTAGTGCCAGTATCATATCAGAAACCACATGGCTATCAGCAGCAATTAGCTTATTAACTGCCTCCTCAGCAGCAATATAACAATATGGTGGAAATTAGGGGTATGCTTCAGCAACTCATTGAGACAAATAATAAAGTGTAGGAAAAATTGGCAGTGTACGATTCAACCATAAAGAACATAGAAACGTAGCTGGGACAGCTGTCCATGGCCTTGAACAATCGTCCTCAAGGAACCTTACCTACAGATACCAACGTAAACCCCAAGGAGCAAAACCCAAATCAGCTGATGGCAGTCAGTCTCCGAAATGGGAGAGATCTAGACAGAGAGTAGGAAATTGCACAAGCTAGCAGGGATACTACACCATCCACTCCAGTTCTGTTAGAGGTGGTGGAACCAATAGAGCTTACTGAAGTGGTGGTTGAGCAGAGTCAGGAGAAAAAAGGCAAAGAAAAGATGGATGAGCAAGCTGCAGAACAGGTGGCACCTCTTGTGCCAGAAAATTCCAACAGAGAGAAGCCAGCACGCAATGCACAAAGGGTGATACCTGCACCCTTCCCTCAGAGACTGGTTAAACAAAAGAAGGAAGTTCAATATAAGAAATTTATAGAGATGTTGCATCAGATTCAGTTGAATATTCCTTTGATGGATGCTTTGAGGGAGATGCCCGGTTATGCAAAGATGATGAAAGATTTAATGTCATGAAAGTTTGATTTTCAGGACCTTTCCACTGTGACTCTGACACAGACCTACAGCACACTAATGACAAAACTGATGGCCCAAAAGATATCTAATCCAGGTAGTTTCACTATTTTTTGCACAATTGGGAGTTACGCCTTTGCAAAGGCCTTGTGTGATCTGGGAGCCAGCATAAATCTGATGTTGCTAGTTGTGCACACTAAATTGGGCATCAGCAGAGTTAGACCGACTTCTATGCTGCTACAGCTGGCTGATCGCACGGTGAAAAGGCCAACTGGTATTCTTGATGATGTGTTGGTGTAAGTGGGGAAGTTCATGTTTCTAGCAGACTTTGTTATCCTGGACTGCCAGGTAGATGAGGAGATATCTCTCATTCTGGGTAGACCATTTTTGGCGACTGGCAGAGCACTGATCGATTGTGAGACTAGGGAACTAAAAATGAGATTGAACGATGAAGAGGTCATATTCAATGTTCAACAATCTATGAGAAGACCCAGCAAATATGCTAATTTATCTTTAGTGGATGCAGTAGAAGTGATTCTGCAAGAGGACAACGCAACCTTAACAGTCAACGATCCATTAGAAGCATGTTTGAAAAATCAAGATGAGATGGATGGTGAAAGGTTAGCTGAATGGGTTATGGCACTTGAAGGCCGAGGATTCTGGACCATGGAACCTCAATTTGAGTCCCTTGAATTAGAAAAAAGGGCTACACCTCCAGCAAAGCCATCAATAGAAGAACCACCCAAACTGGAGCTAAAGCCACTCCCAAATCACCTGAGGTACATGTTCTTTGACCCTGATTCGACCTTGCCTGTTATTATATCATCCGATTTGCTAGATGTGTAGGTAGAACGACTCTTACAGGTACTGCAAGAAAACAAGACTTCCATTAGCTGGACCATGGCAGACATAAAGGGTATCAGCCCAACCTTCTATATGCATAAGATTATCCTAGAAGAGTGGCACAAACCTTCCAAGGAACATCAGCGAAGGCTGAACCCAAACATGAAAGAGGTTGTAAAGAATGAAGTGGTTAAATGGCTGGATGCGAGAATCATCTTCCCCATCTCTGATAGTAATTGGGTCAGCCCTGTCCAATGTGTGCCAAAAAAGGGGGGGATGACTATTGTGAAAAAAGATAACAATGAGTTGATCTTAACTCGTACAGTCACAGGGTGGCGAATTTGCATGGATTACCAAAAATTGAACACCGCCACCCGAAAGGACCACTTCCCCTTGACTTTCATTGACCAAATGTTGGATAGGCTGGTCAGAAGATCGCATTTTTGTTTCTTAGATGGATATTTGGGGTATAATCAGATATCAACAGCCCTCGAAGATAGAGAGAAAACATCCTTCACCTGTCCGTATGGCATCTTTTCCTTTCGGAGAATGCCTTTTGGGCTTTGTAATGCACCAGCAACTTTTTAACGGTGCATGTTAGCCATCTTCACAGATATGGTGGAGGATATTATGGAAGTCTTAATGGATGATTTCTCCGTGGTGGGAGATTCATTCGAAGACTGTCTTCACAACTTGAGCAGAGTGCTCAAAAGATGTGTGGAGACAAACTTAGCGCTAAACTGGGAGAAGTGCCATTTTATGGTACAAGAAGGGATAGTTCTAGGACATCGAGTGTCTAGAAAAGGAATTGAGGTCGACCATGCTAAGGTTGACGTGATTGAAAAGCTACCACCGCCCACTTCACTTAAGGTGGTGAGAAGCTTTATTGGGCATGCCGGGTTCTACCGGTGTTTCATAAAAGATTTTTCCAAAATTGCTAACCCATTATGCAAACTCCTTGAAAAGGATCAGTCCTTTGTATTTTCTAATGATTGCAGGTTGGCATTTGAGGAACTAAAGAAGAGGTTGGTAACTCCACCAATCATTGTTGCACCCGACTGGGAGCAACCATTTGAGCTCATGTGCGACGCAAGCGATTACGCTATAGGAGCAGTCTTGGGGTAGCGAAAAGATAAGCTGATGCATCCAATTTATTATGCAAGCAGAACGATAAGCGGTGCACAGCTCAACTACACTATGACGGAGAAGGAGATGTTAGTGGTGGTGTTTGCTTTTGACAAGTTCCGATCATATCTGATTGGTTCCAAGGTCATTGTATACACTGACCATGCAGCTCTTAGGTACCTAATTGAGAAGAAGGAGTCTAAGCCGCGCCTAATTCGTTGGGTGCTGCTCTTGCAAGAATTTAACCTCGAAATTCGTGACTGTAAGGGCACAAAAAATCAAGTCGCTGATCATCTATCACGACTTGAAGGAGCTAAAAAATCAGTCGAGGTCGAAGAGATTCTGGAAACCTTTCCAGATGAGCAGCTGCTCGCAGCTACTCTGGAAGATGCGCCATGGTATGTAGATTTTGCAAACTACCTGGCCTACGGTATAGTTCCATATGACCTTTCATCTGTCCAAAAGAAAAATTTCTTTCGTGATTGCCACATGTATTATTGGGACGAGCCTCATCTGTTTAAAATATGTGTTGATAATATTATCTGGAGGTGTGTCCCCGAGATAGAACAATTTTCAATTTTGCAGGATTGTCACGCATCAGCATATGGAGGACATTTTGGAGGGGTCAGGACAGCTGCGAAAGTGCTAGAGGCCGGATTCTTTTTGGCCAACTGTGGTTAGAGATGAACACCTTTGGGTCAAGGGCTGCAATGAATTCCAGCGGACGGAAAACATTTCTCGGCGCCATGAGATGCCAATGAACCCGATTCAAGAGGTAGAGGTGTTTGATGTTTTGGGGATTGACTTTATGGGTCCATTTGTCAGCTCATTTGGCAATAAGTACATCCTTGTTGTTGTGGACTACGTGTCTAAATGGGTAGAGGCTGCAGCGTTGCCCGCTAATGATGCAAGAGTGGTGGTAGGATTTCTGAAAAAGAACATATTCAAAGGTTTGGGACACCAAGAGCGATCATCCGTGATGGAGTCACTCACTTCTGCAATAGAGCCTTCGAGAAACTACTTGCAAAATATGATGTACGCCACAAGGTGGCCACCCCTTACCATCCGCAAACCAGTGGGCAGGTTGAAGTATCCAACAGGGAGATAAAATGTATATTAACCAAGACGGTGAATGCCACACGAACTGATTGGGCAAAGAAGCTTGATGACGCACTCAGGGCCTATAGAACTACGTTCAAAACACCAATAATTATGTCACCATACAAGTTGGTATTTGGGAAGGCCCGTCATCTGCCTGTAAAGCTAGAACATCGAGCTTGGTGCTCACTAAAGCAATTAAACTTGGATCCGGACGCAGCTGGAAAAAATCGACTGACAGAGTTGCATGAGCTGGAAGAATTTAGATATCAAGCCTTTGAAAACATGAGGCTATATAAGGAAAAAATGAAGAAGATGCATGATAAACACATTGTGGACAGAAACTTCAAACCCGGTGATAGGGTATTACAGTACAATTCAAGATTGAGATTGTTTCCGGGTAAGTTAAAGTCCCAATGGTCAGGACCATTTAGAGTGGTACAAATGTTCGCAAGTGGAGCTGTTGAGATCGAGTCAGAAGAGGGGACAAACAAGATCTCAGTAAATGGGAAAAGGTTGAAACATTACCTTGGAATAGCTGAAGAAAAAGGGGATACAATGATGATCAATTTGAAAGAACCCCAGTATATAAATGAGGAATGATGGCGCAACTACTTGTGTCGTTCCGCGACGTTAAATCAGGCGCTGCATGGGAGGCAACCCACGAATGTGTTGTAAGTGTAGTCTGTAATGTCATGTTTAGAAGAAAAAAAAAAGCCAAAAAGATTTTTCTTATTTTATTTTCTTTTTAGGTAGTGTAGTAATTCCCCCTTGGTTTTTCTTTTAACCACGGTTCTTTTCCAAGGGCTTTTCTTGAATCGGGTTAGGTAAATTTTTCTTTAATATTTTTTAGGGCCCTTAGGATCCTCTGGGGTTAAGATGGGTGAGGGCAAGAATGCATCTCATAGTGGACATACCAGCAAATAACTAAAACGAACTTGAGGGTGCGACGTCTAGGATCACTTGTAGACTCTTAATCTTATGCCTTAATTTTGCACACCTTGTCTTACTTGAACGCTCACGTGAGTGTGTCAACAATTTAATTCGGAATGAGTTACATGGAAAGTGTGTGTGAGGTAATACATGTATTCTGTGCTTGCATGCAATACCTAGAACTTGCCCTGTGTGTTTGCAAAGTGAAATAGTAGTGTTGTTCAGTCTTGGAAGTGATATAGGCATTTTCTTGTTGAGCCAGATATGTATATTTTATCCACCTAATTGTATGTATCGTAGTTAACCTCTTTGAGCCTATAATCTGTTTCTTTGGCAACCACATTACAAGCCTTACCTATTTGTTTGAAATAACCATCTATTTGAACCTTTTCACCTCTCATGAGCACTTGAAATGTTATGAACTTTGTAAAAGTTAAAGTGGGGGGTGTTTGGTTTGGCGTTTGAGTGGAACTAATTGAATAAGGAGAAAGGTACAATGTTTTGGAATAGGAAGAGCCACTTGAATTGAAAAAAAACCTTGATAAGTGGTGGCTCTTGACGTAAGTGTGCTTAAAGAAGAATAGGGTAATTTACATTGATATGAAGGTGAAATTTTGGTTTGACATAAGTATGAGGTTTAAATGTTAAAATGTATGTATTAAAGTGCTTAGGGAGGTGTAGTCACTCTTATATCTAAATGTATCCTACCCGTCCCGTAGCCTACATTACAACCAAATAAAGTCCTAATTGATCCAAGATTGAATGAACTCGATTAGTAGAGTATTACACTAAGGGCAAGCTTATGGTGTATCTGTGTGGCATGTAAATGTTTTCTTTGCTGAGAGTGAGTGAATTCGTTCTATCTATAGTTCCTTGTGGTTTGATTTCATGTGTGTGGAACTTCTCTAAAAAATGTGATGTGAGGGCATTTAACTTAGGAAGAAAAAGCAAGCTTCACCTCTGTTAGAGTACCTAGAGTAAGCACGAGTGTGGCATGGCATTAGAGACTTCGCCTAAGATGTGGCTGTTGCACTGCTTACGTTTTTCTTTCATAATGGCGGGTGTGATATAAATAGGGTAATGCATCAAACGATTAGGCCTAGAAGTGTGGTTCAACTTGCTCGAGGACGAGAAAAGATTTAAGTGTGGGGTGTTGATAATAGGTAAATTAGACTATAATTAGGCCCTAAAGAACCACATTTTTGTATAGCTCTTACGGTAAAAAGTGATAACAAAATGCCCTGATTAGTGCTTTTCATGCTTTGCAGGCTATATCTAGTAAAAGAAGTCTGTGGAGTACTTTTGGGATCAATTACGGAGAAAAGAAGGCTAATCATACAATATCCACAAAGTGAACCAAGCGAAGGGACAAAGCCAGAACTAAAACTGGTCCGCCGCTGTCCGGGCGTAACCGCGGTAGGACCGCGGCAGAATACTACTGCAGATTCAGAAGGCCATTCTGGCCGCAGTCCTGGCGTAACCGCGGTAGGACCGCGGCAGGATGCGGAAAGTTCAGGGACCAAAGTGTCAAATCGGGGAAACTTGGTGTAAAACCCTTATAAGATGTACAAAATCGCCCGCAATAGAGAGGCTTAGTTTTGAGATTACTTTTGGAAGAAGAACAAGTGTGAGAGATCACCCAAAACATCATAGTTTTCTATTATCTTCTATTTTTATTGCAATTCTTCCATTATGAATGATCTATTGGTTTTATCTTCCATTGTCATGAGTAGATAAATACTTTAACCTAAGGTTTTGGTGAAACCCGTTAGGGATGACTTGGTTGTTATATTAATATATTTGGAATTAGTTGTTAATCTCTATTTGTTCATCTATGTTTTGATTGTGGTTAGTTGAAAGGGCCCTCAATTATCCGTTCCTATTTAGTATGTGAGAGAGAGTGCATATTTAGGTGATTGTATGAACAACATCACTCTCCGAGTATAGACGAGAGTCATAACCGAGGGTTTAGAGGTTAGATTAGAGATAACGATACCTCGGGTGCAATCTAAGTGAACTGTTTTGTGAATCTAGCTTGCGTAACTTGAGAAAGTGCGTCTAGTAAATTATCATAATTGCTTGAGAAAGATTTATGATAGCTAGAGCGTTCATGATTAATAGAAACAACTAAGTCTGAGTTATAATACATATTCAACCAAGGAAATCAACAACGGGAGAAACCATTACCTTAGATCTTATTCCAATTATATACAAGCAAGCTTAGTTAACTTCCAGCTTTATTTACTTTCAGTTTAGTTGTTAGATATATCATCAATTGCGAAGTTCAAAGTTTGGGAAAATTGATTGTGTGAATCTAGTAAATCTGACAAGAGTAATTGATAGGTTAATTCTCTGTGGTTCAACTCTGGGCAGAAATACCCAGACTATATTTGCAATGCCCGCATAGTCTTTTGTGAGACTCAGTTGAGCGTGATCAAGCAACAACCTCCAATCAAGCATGGGAGACTCTAAAGCAAGAATATTTGGGCGACAAGAAGGTAATTACTGTGAAATTACAAACACTTCGTCGTGAATTTGAAACTTTAGCCATGAAAGACAAAGAGTTTGTGTAGGAATATATGTCTAGAGTTTCTGGAATTGTTAATCATATGAAAACATATGGTGAACGTGTTAACAATGAAACTGTTGTAAGCAAAGTATTGAGAAGTTTAACAAAAAGCTTTGGTCATGTTGTTGCTGCAATAGAAGAATCTAAGGACCTGTCTACTTATAGTTTTGATGAACTAATGAGTTCATTGTTAGCCCATGAAGTTCGAATCAGTAGGTCCTATGAAAAGGTGGACGAGAAAGCTTTTCAGGTGAAGGGGGAGCCTCTTTACAAGGTAAAATCAGAATTTTCTGGTGGACGAGGCAAAGGAAGAGGTCGCTATCATGGTCGAGGTCGTGGCAGTGGCAGAGGAAGAGGTTAATTTGGCGATCAGCGTCAAAACAAAAACAACATTCAATGTCGATATTGCAAGAATTTGGGCCACATAGAAACTAATTGTTGGACAAAGCAAAGGGATGAAGAAAAGCAAGCAAATTTCACAGAGCAAAAGCAAGAAAATTTCACAGAGGAAGTTGAAGAGGGGAGTAAGTTATTCATGACCCAATCTCCTATCAATGGTGGCCTTAATGGAGTATGGTTCATGGACAGTGGTGCCTCAAACCATTTGTTTGGAATGAGGTCATTGTTTAAAGAACTTGATGAGTCCCAAAAAGGTAAGGTCCGACTTGGAGATAACAAGCCGATGAAGGTTGAAGGGAAAGGTAAAATTGTCATCAAAACCACACATGGTAATGTAAATCTTCTACAAGATGTGCAATATGTTCCTAATTTAGCCCATAATCTGTTAAGTGTTGGCCAATTGATGAGTGGTGATTACTCTTTTCTGTTTGATGATGATTGTTGCACTGTTTATGATAAGAACTCAAGGCAAAATATTATCAACATCTATGACACAAAATAAATTGTTTCCTTTAGATATATCTGGTGTTAAAAATTGTGCGTTAGTTGCTAAAACTAGTGGCGCTAATTTATGGCATTTATAGTATGGCCATCTGAATGTTACAGGGCTGAAATTGTTGGGTCAAAAAAATATGGTTGTTGGGTTGCCTGAAATTGATGGTCTTGATTTTTGTGAAGGGTATGTCTACGGAAAGCAAAGTAGAAACTCATTTCCTGTAAACAAGGCTTAGAGGGCTTCCAGTTGTCTTGAGTTGGTGCACGCTGATGTTTGTGGTCCAATGAGTATTGAATCCTTAGGTGGAAGTCGATACTTTTTGTTGTTAACTGATGATTATAGTCGAATGAGTTGGGTTTATTTCTTGAAATTCAAATCTGAAACTTTTGAGAATTTCAGGAAATTCAAGGCGTTTGTAGAGATGCAAAGTGAGTGTTCTATAAAGACTCTTCGTTCAGATAGAGGTGGTGAATTTACATCTAAAGAATTTGATGATTTTTGTGAGAAAAATGGTATTTACGGGGAATTAACTGCATCATGCAAAGCAGAGCAAAATGGAGTGGCCGAGCGGAAAAATCGAACAGTGATGGAAATGGACCGAAGCATGATGAAAGCAGCAAAACTTCCAAAGAAGTTTTGGGTAGAAGTAGTAGCAACAGCAGTGTATCTTCTCAATATCTCACCGACGAAGGCAGTCATGAATCGAACCCCATATGAAGCTTGGAAGAGCAGGAAGTCACGGGTAAGCCATCTAAAGGTTTTTGGTTGTTTAGCATATGCTTTGGATACTTCTCCATCTCGTCGTAAACCTGGTGTGAAATCAGAAAAATGCATTTTTGTGGATTATAGTCCTCAATCCAAAGCATATAAGTTGTATAACCCAATGAGTGGCAAAGTTATTATAAGTAGGGATGTTAGGTTCAACGAGGCAGAAATTTGGGCTTGGAATGTTAGCAATACTACAACACCTGCAAATTCTTTGGTTCTTGAAAATGCACCTGAAACACTTGTAGTTGAACCTTCAACACCAGTAACATCTGAAACACTTGGAGAGTCTTCAGAAGAGCCTATTCCAGCAGATCCAATTCCTCCAAGAAGATCAAGCAGGGACAAAAGACCAAATCCCAGATATTCTAACGATATTTATACTTGTCAATTTGCTTTTATTGTTTCAGATCCTATACACTATGAAGAAGCAGCTGAAAAAGAAGAGTGGCAACAAGCAATGGTGGAAGAGATGAATTCTATCGAAAAGAATAAAACGTGGGTGTTGGTTAACTTACCATAGGGAAAGAATCTTACTGGCCTGAAATGGGTGTATCGCACGAAGTACCATGCTGATGGAACTATTCAGAAGCACAAAGCTCGGCTAGTTGCAAAAGGATATGCATCGCAGCAACAGTTGATTTTGATGAAACATTCTCTCCCGTAGCGCGCTTTGAGACGGTGAGAACTCTCTTAGCTCTTGCTGCTCAATTCTCTTGGCCAGTTTACCAATTTGATGTCAAGTCAGCCTTCTTAAATGGAGAACTAGAAGAAGAAGTTTATGTTACTCAACCTGAAGGTTTTATTGTAACTGGACATGAAAGTAAAGTGTACAGGTTGAAGAAAGGTTTATATGGACTAAAGCAAGCGCCGCGAGCATGGTATAGCAAGATCGACTCTTATTTCCTGGAGAATGAATTTGAAAGAAGCAAAAATGAGCCAACTATCTATGTAAAGAAGCGAGGTAAAACTGATTTCTTGGTGGTGTGCCTTTATGTAGATGCTATGATTTATATGGGCTCTTGTGAATCACTTATTGCTAAGTTTAAGTCTTTCATGATGAAAAAGTTTGAAATGACAGACTTGGGGTTGTTGCACTATTTTCTTGGTCTTGAGATTAAACAAAGTGTTGATGGCATTTTTATCTCGCAAAGAAAATATGCAACTGATCTTCTTAAGAGATTCAATATGTTGAGTTGTAAGATAGCTTCTACACCTATGAATATGAATGAGAAGCTCATATCAAATGATGGTACGGGTTTGACGGATGCTTGATGCTTTAGAAGCATAGTTGGTGGTCTAAATTATTTATCACACACACGGCCTGACATAGCATTTTCTGTTAGTGTGGTTTTCAGATTCATGCATAATCCAACAAAGCATCAATTTGGGGCAGTAAAGCAGATTTTACGATATGTTGCCGGACTGTTGATTTTGGAATTTGGTACTCTAATGTGACAGATTTTAAATTGTTTGCTTTCACAAATAGTGATTGAGCAGGTTGTCAGGATGATAGAAAAAGTACCTCTGGATATGCATTCTCTCTTGGTTCAGGTGTTATATCTTGGAGCTGAAAGAAGCAAGAAATTGTGGCCTTGTCATCATCTGAAGCAGAATATGTTGTTGCTACTACATCAGCTTGTCAAGCAGTTTGGCTAAAGAGGTTACTTGCTGATCTATTTCAAGAGCAAGCTACAACAACTGAAATTTTCTGTGACAATAAAGCAACTATTGCGATGACAAAGAATCCAGCATTTCACAGCAGGACAAAGCATATCGACATTTGGCACCATTTCATCCGAAGTCTAGTAGCAACTGGAAGCATTGCGGCACAAATGAACAAGTTGCGGATATTCTAACCAAAGCACTTCCCGTTGGCAAGTATGAGTACTTCAGATCACAAATGGGAGTGACAAGCTTTGAAGCAAGGGGGTGTGTTGATTAATGCTTCAAAGTGACAGCTTACTTAGTTCCTAGTTTTTAGCATCTGTAAAGTTAGTACTTGTTCAGTTAATTAGCATGATCATTTAGTTGGATGATAATGGCAGAAGTAGTGGGAGCATCTTATCCACTTTGTTTATTAGTTGCTTATTTTTAGCTTAAGTCGGTTGGTTGTAAGCCTATTTAAAAAGGCCTCTACTGTAGCGTTCTAATAGAATTTGACAGACTCAAAATACTCTCTTAACTTCCCTTTTTTGTGTTTAAATTCCCAACAGAATCGACATATTCTGAGAAATAATGGGTAGAATCATAAATAATAGTATAGAATTGGATAAACTCGTATAGACCTATGTAACCTTCTTGTTAAGGCTAAGTTCTAACTTCAAAATGACTAATTATAAATGACTATTTTGTATTTGCAACTTGATCGAAAATTAAAGTCAATTCCGAGATTTCACACACTCACTATTTATGTCACTCCTCTTAATTTCTTCATTAATAATACTAGGAATTGTAGCACGATTGCTCCACTTATGTACATTTTTATTTTCATAGTCTTTAAATTTTTCATGTCTATAGCTAGGTTTGCTATTGAGGCGTACTTGTTATTTTATATGTTTGGTTGTTATTTATATATACGTGGAGGGAGGAGATTTTCTCTTTATATAGGATATATATATTTTATAGATAATGTTTTAATTAGGTCCCTCTCCTTCGTATTGTAAATTTGTAATTAATGTACAATGATAGAGTCAAAATGTCAAACCTCGTGCGCTACTTCGAGGCAATTTTGTTGAAGAAGAAATAATTATTTAACTACCAATAGAATAAAAATCAAAATACTAAGTATGATCATAAACAGTATGACAAATAGTTAAATAAAGAATGGTATAAAGTCGTAGATCATAAATATTTTGGTAACAATATTATAATCAACAGACGCCACCTTCTTGATAATTTTCTGACATGCATTAATATGATTGTCATTGAATTGTACACTACTTACAACTTAATCAAAAATAAAAGATCATGTGATCAAGTCAACTCCTAGATTTTACAAGTATAATATGTATGGTCGTCTCTGTTAGTCCTTCTTCCAAAACTCTCAAGGACGTCGGGTTTTCTGGTTCAGTTAGGTCCATAGTTTCGGAATTTATACGTGAACCAAGGTCGATAAAAGGAAGTTTTACAATCACCCACTCAAACCGTTGTCGAATTCTACTCAGCAGAATAAGAGGGAACCAAAACTGGTTTCTTTCGGCCATGGCTATCCATCTACGTTCCAACAATCTGTTTCTCCTTTTAGGATTGGTATTATGTACGATTTCAATTAGTTGCACCTCTAATCCAGACGTAAGTATATATATTGATCTATACATCTCTCTCTCTTTGACTTTTCCCCTTCATACATACAAAATTTTCACAGCCTCGTATGCAATTCCATGCATAGGAATTGAAGTTGTTAATTTATTTTATTACACTATCCGTGTATTTTAACTATTGTAGCGTGAAATTGTCTTATTTTCAGGTTACTAGCTAGTCCCATTTTTTTATGAACAATTAGTTATAATTATTGTTTATTTTCTCCATTTCGAAAAGGTTGAACATATTACTATTTGGGGAGTCAAATAAGGCTTATTTTACCATATATATTTAGTTTTTAAATATTTTGAATTGTTAGCTCTCATAACTTATAATACTTTTTATGTATTTTTGAAATATGTAAATTTTATTTCAAAATAAACTTAAAGAATCTATGTTCGAATTTGCACTGAAATTAGTCCATCAGACCCACATAGTCTAAAAGGTTCAATCAACTTAAAATATAGGGAGTATAATTAGAAGATTAATTAATAGTGTAAAAATTCTGTTGATTTGTGAATTTACAAGTTTTAAACTTTTTCTTCAAGGATTTAACTTATATTCATTGACGTGTAATGAAAATGTTACCTATAGTTGTTTTTTAAAAGATTCGGTAAAACTTTTATACTGATAACGTACTTTAAACTATCGTATCGTATCTACTAACATGCATGCCTTATTTTTTAAGTTACTAAATCCACTTTTTTTATAATTAGCTGAAAATTATCTTTTACTTAGGTGATATAACAGTATAAATCTTTAAGCTGCCATTATATATAGGAGTTAAACCGTTTTTTTGCCATTTCTGAGCGTCCTGTTTAATTTTATTTACAGTGGCATAATTACAGGACGCATTATCACAAGCAAGGAAATTGGATAAACCATGGTGGTGATTTGTACAATCGAAGATACGCCTATGGTGAAAAGAAAATTAGCCGTTGGACTGCTTCAAGGCTGAAACAGAAGTGGGAATTCAAAGCTGGGAAAGATATAACCGCGACGCCGGCAATATTCGCCGGAGTTCTTTATTTTCCGAGCTGGAATGGCAATATATATGCAGTGAGAGCCAAAGATGGAGTTCTTGTATGGAAAAAAAGTTTGCCAGAATTGACTGGATTTAATGGAAAGTTTAATGCTTCTTCTTTGCCTAATGTGACAAGTATAGTTGCAAGAGCAACACCAACTGTTGTGATTAATAGGGATATGGTGATTGTTGGGGTTTATGGACCAAGTTTGGTTCTTGCTTTGAAAAGAAGTAGTGGAGATCTTATTTGGAGTACACAATTGGACGATCATCCTGCTAGTGTTGTTACCATGTCAGGGACTTACTTCAAGGGGTAAGGTGGATTTTATATGAATTTTTACACTTATCGGACCAGTTGTCCGGCAGAAACCTCTTTTGGAAGGAATTGTTATTTTAGTCAAATTCTCAAATGTCGAACTTAGAACCCTTCAACATTAAGATTAATAAGTAACCTTTAGACACGGTATATTTCTTCAAATTAAATTTCTCACGCAACTATAATATTTGCTTATTTTACGTATGATTTTATGTAAGTCAAATAACGGCCACATTACATGATTTCTAATTACTTATTTTTTGTTCTGTCTGGATAGACCTTCCTCATTTTACTTGTCCACGTAAATAACCCATATATTTCAAAAAGAATAACATACTTTTTAATTAGTTTCTTTTTAAAAAAAAAATTGGCATCATTTAATTTAAAAAGTAATGTAACTTAATTTTTATTTTATTCTTAATGATTAATTCTTAAAAGTTACATATGTATTATGATATATTTAAGATCATAAATTTAGGAAAGATATTAACTATACATATACTTAAAATCACAAATTTTCAAAGTGTACAAGATTAATATAAATATATATGTTTGCAGGGCCTTTTACATCGGAACTTCATCGCTAGAAGAAGGTGTTACAATTAACGAATGTTGCACCTTTCGCGGTAGCTTCCTCAAGTTAGATGTCAAAACAGGCAAAATTCTGTGGAAGACCTTCTTGCTGCCCGATAACGGTGGAAAACTCGGCGAATACGCCGGAGCCGCCGTATGGGGAAGCAGCCCTTCCATCGATATCCGGCGAAACCACGTTTACATTGCCACCGGGAACCTCTACTCCGTGCCTAAACACATCGAAAAATGCCAAAAGGAGCAGAATCAACAAAACCAGACGAATCTGACCCGACCCGACAAGTGCATTGAACCCGAGAACCACTCCGACTCAATTTTGGCCTTGGATTTGGATTCTGGGAAGATCAAATGGTACAAACAGCTTGGAGGATATGACGTGTGGTTCGTTGCATGCGGATTTAATTCGACGAACCCTAATTGCCCGATTGGCCCGAGCCCCGATGCTGATTTTGGGGAAGCTCCGATGATGCTAAGCGTGCTTGCTAATGGAAAGAAGAAACGAGACATAGTAGCAGCTGTGCAGAAAAGTGGAATAGCATGGGCATTAGATCGTGACACTGGCAACATCTTCTGGACTACTGTAAGTGCTCCAAAACTATTTAATCAAACATAAATTATTCAGTCAAATATCGTTACGTTAAGAAGAGTTAGTAGCTCTTCGAATTGATCATGAGGGACAACTTCTCTGTATCATTCCTTGTTTTCTACAATCCGAGAGACAATGTACGTATTTCTCGAACAAAACGAATTCCTTGTGATAGTTTTGAATTACTAATGAACTTTCATCACCATTTCAAATTAATCCTGAGGAAGGACGTTCCGTGGATCTCTCCTTGCTTGTTAGAGAACTTGGGATCCCTTCTTGTAATCGATTTCAACATGGTTACATTCTCTTTGGCCGTGTCATTAGCATCAATAATGATCTTTCCATCTCTCACTAACATCATATAATCTTCTCCTTAAGAAATGTAAAACGGAAGTGACAAAGTAGTAATTTTAAGAGTTTAACTAATACATACTGACAGTGTAAGTGAACTTTTACACTATCAAATCATAAAGAAGATATCTACAAGTACCCTTCTAAATCGTGCTATTTTTAATCTTGACAATAAAGCATGTTACTTGTTACAATACGCAAAAATGACCTCTGTAAAAATTCTTTACATCGTCAGTTTAAATATTAGTTAAACTCTAATTTTAATTGCGGCTGCAATTTAATTTGTTATTATGAAAACTGTTCATAGTGCGACCATAAATTAATGCTAGTTTGCTAATATACCTGAGAGTAACAAAATGTTTGTGATTATATTAGGACACCTCGTTAAAAAATAGAAGCCAATGCAACACTGATGAAAATGAGATTGATGTATGTAGGAAGCTGGTCCTGGAGGTACGGCAGGAGGAGGTATATGGGGAGCAGCCACAGACACAAAGAGGGTATACACCAGCATTGTCAACAGTGATAACTTGAAATTCACATTAGTCCCATCCAAGAATGTGACCACAGGTGGAGCCTGGGTAGCAATGGATGCTAAAACTGGCAAAATTCTATGGACAACTGCAGTTCCAAACAATGGTAAATCAAACCCTGTAACTGTTGCCAATGGGGTGTTGTTAGCAGGTTCACAAAATCCAACAGGTCCCATTTATGCCGTTGACACAAAAACTGGGAAAATATTGTGGTCGAACGAGACTGGTGCAACTGTGTTTGGAGGTATGTCAGTGAGCAATGGCTGCTTTTATGTAGGCAATGGTTATAGATCTGGTATAGGAGTCTTTAATCCTAACAACACTGCTGGAACTTCACTCTTTGCCTACTGTGTATATTGAAATGCCAATAGATCTGGTATTGAAATGCATTTGTTGCAGACAAAATAAATAGATGAATAAATAAATATCCCATAAATATTCTGTCTCTGACAGTTTAAGAACATATAGTTAATTTTTGTTTAATTTTTTACACTTAAGACTGTTGTTTAACCGATGGCAGCAAGTTATTAGAAGGGTTTCAAGTTTCTAATCTTAGTTATACACTCATTCCTCAACTTACACCAGCAAAGTTCTTGCCAGAATATAGTATGCGTTCTTGCTTCTTAGCATATGGATGACCAATTCAAAGACTTCAAATTTTTTAAACGTTATTTTCTAGGCCAATTTGCACACACCTCACACCTCAACTATTCCACTGGATGTTGCTACCTCAAACCAGCAAAGCCGACTATACAAAGTTCTTTACTTTTCCTACTCACCGCCTATTTATGAAATAAGAAAGATTGGAGAGGGAAATGCGCCCCACCAAGCATATAATGCGTGAGATTGCCTAATTCCTAAAGAATTTAGGACATCAAACCTAGTATATTCTCACAGGTGGGATCTGTGATCTTAGAGATTCACAGATTGTGAAAATGCCCGAAAGAAAATGAGACAATCAAACATAAACGTTGGCATCTAACAACAAAATTCATTCGGCACCATTGAGGCTTGCTCACATTACTGTCAATATGAGTAAAAAGTAATGCAACAATCAATATCTAAAAACTTAAATAAAACTTCAGACATGCCTGAGGGCAAGATATTCAAAGGAAATATTTGAGTTCTTTGAAATTCTTCATTCCCTAATAACTCTACGAAAAGCATAAATCCTTCTTCACAGGTCTTGCACGCTCAAACCTGCAAATTCAGAAATGCATTCCAACGGTTAAATTCATGAGTCAGGCAATATAGAATGAGTCACTACTAACACGACTATCTGCATTTTTTTCAGCAAGTTTGAGTGGGTTAAATTAAGACAAAAGGTGGAAATATACAGTGTTAAGATCTTACAAAATAGTGAAAGACACATACATAAAAACGTCGCTGAGATTTTTGTAATTTTGACAAGGATAAAGATATTACAGAGAATATCGCGATAATTGGATAAGTATAGCATTCAAAGAGTGCGAACCTGGAGGAAGTGATTGCTTCAACTTGTCAGCCTTCTCAAAGTCAGAGACACAGAGTGTGTAAAGGTACTTGGAGCAGCGAACCTTGAACTTGACCATATCCTTGTTCTTCTTGATCTTAACAGTTCGTGCATCCTTCCTTCTGGCTGTGAGAAGGAAATCCTTGATCTCATGGATTTGCTTTGGCTACAAATAAACGTATATTAAATGCTCACGGTGTCAAATTGCATAAAAAAGACCAAACAGAGCACAAAGAAATCTTCAGCAGGCTAAAAATACAACATCAACTAATAAAATCTTCTAATGAAACATTTGAAACATAAGGGTAAGGGAAACAAGAAATCGCATCAATAGCATATTTTACAACCTAAGGACTGAATATAGAAACAAGAGAACAATTTATTTCACAAATTAAGAACATTAGACATATATAAATATTACAGAGGAGCAAGATAGTGGGTAAGATAATACGAAGGAAAATTTGCCTAGAAGCTGAAATTTTGATCATCGGAATGAAATTAGGATCTGTATAGAGTGGAAGAGTTATAGAGGATTCATATAGCCAAGGCCAAATAGTTTGCCGTTAGGATGCAATGCAATTGATTGAGATCAATTTATGCCACCTAACAAACTAGCACGATCGTCAAAGGTGAAGTAGGGCTAATTTCACAGGATTTGACCTCTACACAAAATGAAAGAAACAAAAACTACTAACAATATTAGTGCATCCATATCATGAAGTTATTTTATTAAGCGGGAACAGCATATATTTTGAATTACAAACTTAAAAATTCTTGATTTCAAAACTAAAAACTCACAATGGAATGGCCAAGCCTGTTCCAAAAGAGGGTATAGCAGTTAAATCTAACATTCATTCTATGAATCTCGACATTTTAGCACTTCCCCGAAAAAGCTTCAATCTTTATTAAAATCAACTACATACCCACCCCCACCCCTCCACACCCCTAAACCTCAATCAAAGTTATGCAAGTCTAAACCGTGTCCAATTTTTTCCTTTCCTTTCTTTCTTTTTCTTTTGGCTCCAGGTCAGCTTGCGACCTCAACTATTCCACCGGGTCTACTACCCCCACCACCACAAATATCGGGTAAGGCAGTCCACCAAGACTTAGGCAGATGGTAAGAAACCACCTAGTTTTTGTTTGCCTCTATTGTGATTTGAACCTGAATTGTCTCCTTTTCTATTCTGAATAATAAACTAAAAACTATTGCGGCCAAACATGCTCCAAAATATTAAAACCTAACATTTATTCCATAAAACAAAAAACAAGAAACTATACAGTTCAGAATCGTAAAACAAAGATTATATAATACAGAATAACTGTCAGGTCAATATTCTAAAGCAAAGATACGTAATAGAAAAGTTGATAAGTTACAGATGCAAATGAGAAGAAGATAGACGAAAATGTACCATCTTTGGGGTTTCAAGTAGTGCCGAGGAGGAGACGACGGCGAGTTATAGAGAAGAGGGGGAAAGGAGAAGAGAGGACAAATCTGTATAAATATGCTAAAACCCTAGTCTCACTTACAGTTATTTATTTTTATTTATTTAACTTTTGTCACGGGGTCAATTGCGCGAATTTTCACAAATGACCCTTTTTGAGGCTATTATTTAGATTTTGACCAATGTTTCGAATTTGTTCCTTGCGATACACAATCAGTTAAATCAGAAATTTGAGCACAACTATAAATCATGATCTAACACTCTGTTTGGACTTTGGATCATTATTCAACATCGTTTTATAATATATTATATTATAATATATCGTATCATTTTATGAATATAATTTTTGGAGAGATTTTATTGTTTGTTATTATTAAATAATATCTTGTTGTTTGGTATGATTGTATCGTACTATAGTGTAACTGATAAGTTTACTAAATATTCACAATTGTTTAAATATTAAATTTATCAAAAAGTATGTATAAAAATAATTTTAAAAAATAAAACAGAAGAAGGCGAAAAACCTTAAGAAAGCAGAACAAAGGAGCAAGACGGAAGAAGACAAACCAAAGGAGTTCGACCAAGTAGAATTGAGTTAAAGCAAATTAGGAGAAAAATAAAACAGATGGTAGCAAAACACCTTTAATGTTGACGGCAGAAGTTTTGGAAAAAAAAATAAAGTAGGTCATAGATTGGAGATTTGGAGTTAAAATAGCAACAAAAAAAAAACTAAATGGTAAAATAGAATTGTGTAGTAATACCTTAGGGCATATCTGGAAAGAAAAATAGAAAATAATCCCACCACATCAAATCGGTTGTTTCAAGAAATGGGACTTTTCATTGTTTCGGAACAATAAATTTAACAATACAATACAATCAATTTTAATGAAGCAATCAAAATAAATATTGTTTTAGGATAACAATACAATACGATACAACGGGGAACAACCACCCAAACAAGTTGTAAGTACTCCCCACTGATACTATAATAAATTTTCTTTGGAAACTTTAGACCAAAATTAATTTAGCTTGTATTTCAATATTTGTTCGCTTCTAACCAAACAACTATCATAATATTTTCTAACTTTTGCTAATAATTCAAGTGACATGAAACATTGTCATAAACTATAGGTTCATCATTTGTATGTTGGAGTTGAACAAAAAATATAAGAAAACTACCAGATTTGTCTTGCCATAAGTAATTATTATAAAAATTGGCTAACTTATAAATATTATCAATATTAGCCAAATGCTATCAATATTAGTCAATTAGCTATTTGTAGCAAAAAAAAATATTAAATTTTTGTTTTTTTTTTTTTTTTAGTATTGCGTGTTGTTGGAATAGATTGTATACATCTTAAAGAGTTTGAATCCCAATTTTGGGATGACTTTGTGGAGTTTTGAGGTGGTTTAATTGAAAATTTGAAATAGAAGATAAATATGAAAAAGATGATATGTGTATCACACTATGTATCATATGTCTAATATATATATCCATGTATACCTATGTATGAGATATATGTGTCTCGGAAGAATTGTTTATGCTCGATTTTAACTACGAATTTTGATATCAAACCAATTCAAATCACCTCCAATCTTGTTCAAATCTTGTATATTGCCTCATTTATATGTTCTATACGAATTTCAACCATACCCACTGAAACAAATCATTTGTTTCCTAATTTTTATTAATATTTTATATCATTGATAATGAATTCTAACTCCAAACTAGTCTAATTCACCTTCAAACTTTCTCAAATGTTATATATTATCTCATCTATGAGTTTTCAACGAATCGCAACAATACCAATTGGAAAATCCTTTTTCTGCCTATATTTTTTTGAATTTTGTAAATCGTTAGTACTTTTTTGGCTATTTTTGATAGCATAATAAAAGTAACTAGTTATTGGTAAATAGTGTCTTTTTTAGTACATTGTTGTAAGATTTCCGTCAAAAGGATTTTTACCTTCCTACACACTATTTGAAATCTTATCACCCTCCCTACTCAAGTTTCAATTTAATCACATGGTTATATATAATTTACAAATTATATACAATAAATTTTAAATGAGTATCCCTTTATATTATGAATGAAATAAGAAATATCAATTATTACTTATCCCTTTATGCTTCCCCCCCCCCCCCCCCCCTCTCTTCATCTCTCTACTCTACTTCTCTATTTTTTCCCAATTTGTCTTCATTTGATGTTCTCTATTTTTTTATGCTTTCTTATAGTATAGAGTTTTAATGGAATTTATTAATGGATTTCAATCGTTTTAACTTAGCAATTTTCATTCATGTTGCACAGCGTTCAAATTGGAATTGTCAATCAATAAATTTTGAAGATGTTTGATTCTCCATCATTGGCAGCCATTAAAAAGCTATGAAGCTTTGAAATCGAATTTGGGAGGGTGTTTTGGTGAAGATTAACTTGATTTTGGATGAATAGAGATGACATACAGTATACTTACGAAATAGTAGTAAAGTTATATTATAATTGTATGTAAATTGTACTATGTTGTAGTTATATATATTATGAATCATTATATAAAATTTGTATTTCAGTTATCAATACTATCTTTTTACATAAAGTTGTTGATATGTATCAAAATTGTATTAAGAGAGTAAGTTTTGATTGGAATTTTAGAGAGAAAGAAGCATATGCCACAGACAAAATATATACAAATCAGATACAAAATATACAAAAGACATACTGTATAAAATTTGTATTTAATTTGTATGATATTATAGTTGTATTTAACTTGGTAAAATAATATATGAAAGTTGTAAATAAGTTATATAATATATAATTAGTTGTATGAAATTTGTTTTTATTATGTATGTTGTTGTAGATATTCAAATTTGTATTAACAACAACAACAATAACATACCCAGTAAAATCCCACTAGTGGAGTCTGGGGATGGTAGGATGTACGCAGACCTTACCCCTACCCCGGAAGAGTAGAGAGGCTGTTTCCGGGAGACCCTCGGCTCAACAGAATAAATTTGTATTAAATTTGTACGAAATTTGTTTTTGATTTGTATGTTGATGTACCATATATTGTTCTTTTCTCAGTTGATTTTATCTTCTCTAAAGCCCGAGGAGATACTAAATTTTGTTCAACTGCAACATTCGATGTAGGTTTTTCGTCGCTTGCTTTTGGAGACATTACCTTCTCCTAGCTGTCCAAAAATTTCAATCTTTGGTTCTTGTTCATTGATGAGATGGTCTTTTTCTCTAGTGTGCATACGTGGTGACCTATCAACTATTGATGTTGATAGTACTTTCCTATCTGGACTATTAGCAAAGAAAAACTATTATATTGCTACTAACACATTAATGATCGCAGAAATACTGTTAATGCATAGAGCCTAAATGCTTCTTAAATTGGCAGACGACATGTTAAATTTGTGGTAATATGATTTTCTATTCACGATACATGAACTAGGCTTCAAAGTATACCAGCTCACCCACAATCAGCAAGATGATTGATTTGTTTTCTTTGATTTTCCCAGGTGGATATCGTATAGTGTTTGGCTCGATAACATTGTCAATGATTGGGAGATCAATTGTTGTTCTTAATTGGTACGTATTTTATTCTTGTTATAGTAAAAATTATTAGAACTAAAACTAAACTTAAATTAACACTTTGTTTGGACGGTTGTTACATATCGTTTCATAATGTATCGTACCGTATTGTATCGTATTGTATTGTATCGTTTGATGAATACAATGTTTGGATAGATTGTGTCGTTTTACCGTCGTTTCGTGGTATCATGCACCAATAATATGATGAATAAACTTGTAATATTATAAAGAAAAATTATGATACGGTATATAAAAAGGTAGGGTAAATGATAAAATAAAATTATTTAATAATAATAAAGTGTGGGATTGAGAGAAAAATACAAGAAAACGACGCGACCACACCAATCGGTCGTTACATAAAGTGGCACATTTTATCGTTACGTAACGACGGATTTAACGATACGATACAATAAAATTTAAGTAACAATCAAAACAAATATTGTATTTAACGTAACAATACGATACGATACAATAGGAAACAACTATCCATACAAGCTGTAATACAAATGGCAGAGCAATGGAGACGACGTACATTTCTTTATCATACTTACTCTTCACTTTTTTCTCTTTTTTTAGTTCTGGGATAAGATTCAGTTTCTTTAAATATAAGTTCGATCTGGAGAAAAGAAGGGAGAGAGGAAAGAAAAAAAGAATTGGTAAATAAATTTCAAATACTGTATAGGATCGAAAAAATCCCAAGTCAAAAGTAGTTTGTATCTTATAGGTGAATTACAACTTTATACCATGATATATATTTTGATCACGAAAAAAATTAAGTTTCTTCCGCAAGTTTAAACCGTGGTCTACAATTTGATCACAAATTTTTCAGTTTCTTCTACAACTTCAACTAGACATGTTTTTATAGCTCAAAAGATTTAAAATTGTCCATTGACAAATGGTACCAAGTCTGTTTTGTTCATTCAGACATAAAACTTGATGTTAGAATTTTGAAGTGGCCATAATCCATTTTCAGAAAAGGCTCGTCCAAATCCCATGTAGAAATGACACCAAGTAGTCATTTTAGAGGGCTCCTATTTAGAAATTAGTCAATGCATTCTAAATTTCAGTTTTTCAGTTTAATTTTTCAGGACACAAAGTCCTGAATTTAAAATTTATAGTTTAATTTTTTAGGACAAAATAAGTAATGACTAAACCCTGAATAGCAGTCCTAAAAATGGTTTGTGTACTTCCCCCAAATCCCGTTTACGCTCTAATATATGTTTAAGTATCCAATTGTAACTTATACAATATGTTTGCTAATTTTTTTGAATCATTATATCCAAATGATTAAATTAATTTTTTGTACCATTTAACAATATTAGTAACACTGATGCGAAGTTAAATTGCAGTTGCTTCAGAAGTTATACTTTGAGCTTGCGTAGTTGTACTTGACGGCTAAGTTAGTTAAATAGGCAAGTGAGTTGTAGTTTTGACTAAGTGCAAATGAGTCCCATAATATTTTAAGTATAAGTTTGAAGTATTTACATATTAGCCCAGTTAATTGTTAACTTCAATTACTTAGAGTCTAATAGAGTTAGTTATACTATTTCATCTTTTAGCTGATAGTGGAAGCATATATACCTCGGTATTCAGACGTTTCAATCATCAATTGAAGAATTATCATTTTATTTCCTTAGTCTTTCTTCTTAGCTGTAAATTTTCCTATTTAAACCCTTGTTGTTGCAATAGTGGTATCAGAGCAATTTCTCTGCTCTGTGGATAAATGTTGACAGAGATGAATGAAGTTATGAACACACTGCAGAAGATGTCTACTGATATGTCCAGCTTCGTGTATAGATAGGTCTAGCTCGAAGCTAACCAGGAACAAAGTGGCAGAAGTCAGGAAGAAGCCTCGAGCGAAATCAGAGAGGTACTCAACGAGGTCATTCATGGAGGCAAGAGACCCGAGTGAGACAAAAATATGAGTTGCACTGGGGAGGAGCTATATTATCCAAACGACAAGCCCTTCGATTTTGGTAAGTTAGCTACCCCTTCTACTGCTGGAATTAGCAGTCCTGTTAACCACTTTCTCTCTTGTTAATGAACAAATACAGGCATCGTTACACCTGCAACAAGCTGGCCCTAACCATTATTCATCAGTACCAATTACGCACAGATCTATTGTCCTAAGCAACCAATTCCAGCCATCCATGAGCCAACCCACACCATTTCACACCCAAAGCTTTCAACCAACACACTCATCACTAATGATAACTAACCAAATTCATCCACAACCACATATCCATCCACCTAACTTGAGCAGACCTGCCCACACAAATCAAAATCAGCATCAAAGAACCTTCAACAATAACCAAATTCTTTACAATCCTCGTGGTCACAATATGTACTACCCTCCAACTTATAATTCACCAAACACTCGCATGCCACCTTCCCTATACCATTAACTTTCTTATGTACCATAGCCACTAACAACCCCACTATATCAAAACATCCATGCAATTAATACTCAACAAACAGCCCATAACAACCATAATGTTCCCTTCCCTAGGACCCCATTCACCAAATACTCTACAGTCGAATTTCCTAAATTTGATGGTGAGGATATGAGAACCTAGTTGTATAAAGTAGATGATCACGCCCAACTCTAGTCCTAAAAAGGATAAGCGATCGGTGCAAATATAATCCGGTCTAAAAGTCCGGAGTCGAATCCCACAAAGAACTAAGGCTTAGCTGTATCTGTTTAATATTACCAAGAAGATAAGATTGAAAATAAATAAATAGCTGAAAACTAATTATGCTTGAATTGTAAACAATTGGAATAAATGTCTAAGGTAATGGTTTCCCCCATTGTTGATTTCCTTAGTTGTATGTTTCTTATAGCTTTGACTTAGTTGCCTCTATCAATCATGAACTTTTCAACTATCATAAATCTCTCTCAAGTAATTATGATAATTTACTAGACGCACTCTCTCAAGCTACGCTAGCTCGATTCGCATTACAGTTCACTTAGATCGCACCCGAGGTATCGTTATCTCTAATCCAACCTCTAAACCCTCGGTTATGACTCTCGCCTATACTCCGGGAGTGATGTTGTTCAAACAACTACCTAAATATGCACTCTCTCTCAAGCAGATACATAATAAATAGGGACGGCTAATTGAGGATCCTTTCTATTAACCAAAATCAAAACGTAGTTGAACAAATAGAGATTAACAACCAACTCAAAACTATATTAATATAACAATCAATTCAGCCCCAACGGGTTTCATCCAAAACCTTAGATAACAAATTAGTTATTCATAATAGTATGTAAAACTACAATACTAAAAGTCATAACCAACAATGAAAAATAGGAAGAGGAAGGAAAAACTTGTTGAAGAATTCCCTGCCTTACTCTTATTGTGTCTCTGCCTCCTTAGGTCAAATATGTGTCAAAAATATGTCCAACCTCCCAAAAATACTGTTTTTCCATGTATATATACTAAGTAGGGTCGGGCCCGAACAATTATACCTTATCCTACGCAAAAAAGGATAATATTTCACGTCTGGACTGCCGCGGCCGCGGCGTGGACCGCGGCGACGACCGCGGAAGGCACTGCCTCAAACTGCGGTGCACTTTCTACTGCATTTTTCACCCTATTCCGTTTGGAATTTGGTAAAACATAAAACATAAGAGTTGTAAGTCCTTTGAGTTAGCTTTCCAACAATATATTATGGAGTCCAGATCGAGTTCTGAGCAAAAGGTTATGTCTATTTTACTAGACAGTATGCAATATGCCTCCTCGAGTCTTCGTTCGTACTTAATTATCAAATTTGACCCCCGAACCCGATCCCGGCTTAATTCCTTGAGATCTTACTCAGACTTCAAAGCTCTAAGTCACTTAATTTCATTCTATAATATCTATATAGCTCGGAATCACTCCTACAAGGCATAAAACACACTGTTAGTACAAAACACTAGCGATTAAAGCGCAAACTCAACTAAAGTGCAATAAATTAGAGTGTAATAATCGATTAAAATACGTAATTATAGCCTATCATCAACACTCCACACTTAAACCATTGCTCGCCCTCAAGCAATCAAACTAAACTTTTTTTTTATTTTTTATTTTTTATAGACACGATCTTTTTAAACAATTCTCCTAACGCAGCACACCAAGAGTATTTAAAATAGACTAAGCACAAAAGCATAACATCTTCACCTCAAGATTTGACTCACAAGTACCACGCATTATTCACAACTCACCTACTTACTCTAACATAGAGGTCACTGACATTACCTTTCCTTCATGAATCAAGTGCCCTCACACAACAAAATGAGAGTAGTTCCATACAATAAATTTAAGAACACTTAGGAACTCAAGATAGAAAGAATTCACTCACTCTCAGAAATAACATTCATATGCCACAAAAGATGCACCATAAGCTTGCCCGTAGTGTACTACTCCACTAATCGAGCTCATTCAATCTTGGATCAATTAGGACTTTATTTGATTGTAATGTAGGCTTCGGGACGGGTAGGATACATTTAGATATAAGAGTGACTACACCTCCCTAAGCACTTTAATACATACATTTTAACCTTTAAACCCCATACTTATGTCAAACTAAAACTCACCTTCACATCAATGTAAATTACTCTATTCTTCATTAAGCACACTTACGTCAAGAGCCACCATTTATCAAGGATTTTTTTCCACAACACTCCAACTATTTTTTTCAATTCAAGTGGCTCTTCCTTTTTCAAAACAGTGCACCTTTCTCCTTATTCAATTAGTTCCACTCAAAAGCCAAACCAACCATCCCACATTTTAGTTTTTACAAAGTTCATAATAATTCAAGTGCTCATGAGAGGTGAAAAGGTTCAAATAGATGGTTAATTCAAATAAATGGGTAAGACTTGTAATGTGGTTGCCAAATAAAAAGAATTATAGGCTCAAAGAGGTTAACTAAGATACATAACAATTAGGTGGGTAAAATATACATATCTATCTCAACAGGAAAATGCCTATATCACTTCCAAGACTGAACAACACTACTATTTCGCTTTGCAAACTCACAGGGCAAGTTCTAGGCATCAAATGCAATGCACTGAATAACGCAAAACCTTACACACACATGGCACATAACTCACTCAGGATTGGATTCATACACACTCAAGTCAAAGCAGTTAAGCAAAGTTAAGATAATACAATTTAAGGTACTTCTACAAGAGTCAAAAACTGAGCATAAGCGTCATAACCAAAGTACTCACTATTCTCAAGGTATAACAAAGTCAAGAGATATTGCTTCAATTCAAAATACAACACAATGGCTCCTACTCCCAAAAAAAACTAACTACACCCGGTTCAAACAAAACCCTTGGAAAAGAACCGTGGTTTCAAGAAAAATCAAGGGGTAATTGCTACACTACCTAACAGAAGAAAATCTCTTTTTTAGACTTAAATCCCTCAAGAAAATTGTCTAATAGATCCATCGTCGGGAAAAGTCCAATCCTTGCTATTAACAAAAAAAATTATTCAATTAAACTAACACAACTAAAATAGCATAGAAAGTCACCAGACAATCTCCTCACCCCACACTTAAAATTGTGCATTGTCCCTGTCGACGCCCCCTTTTCCTCTAAAGCGAAATCAGGTTTACGACATTCGGGAAGACAACTCTATTCCCGTGTGGGAATTGGGTTTTGGATTTGAAGAGTCGCCACCTAATGATTAAGTGCATTAGGACACTAAGGGTTTTGAGTTGGAAAATCATAGTTCGGGTAAGGGCTAGAAATTATCTCGAGGGGAAGGTGTTAGACACCCCCTCAAGATCCACTAGTGTAGTTCCCAGCCATGCTATATTGTGACTTTAATGTAAACAAGTATGCAAATAAATTTACACATAAGGGTTGCTAACAAGTATGTTGGAATTTATAAACAAAGACGGAAAAGGGGTAATGCAGTAAAAAAATAAAATAAAGGGGAGTTTTGGGTAATTGAAAAACAGAATTTATTGATACTAAACAAAGTAACATAGGAAAAGGGGTCCTAGGTTTATAAATCACATGGATCATCCACACAACACCGGTAGCCAATCGTACGCATAGTGTTATCGTGTGATCATCATCTCCATGTCTACACCTCCCACCTCGTTAAGGTATTAAGCGCGGAATGGTATCGTGGCTTATTACATGCTATTACCCATCCCGATTCTATCAGTCCCGGAGGCATATATGACTACTAATCCTAAAGGGAAGGGATGTTGGACTTTTGTAGTTTCAAAGGTAAAATTCTAAGGCGACAGTCAAAACACATATAGAAAATCTGGGAAAGCACATAAATAGATAAGGCTCAAACAGGCCTCCTTAGATCAAATAAAATCACGTAGCATAGCACGTCTTACATGTACTGATTAGGTCGAAATTTATGCTTAGCGTTGGGAAGGATGGTTCATTACATATTTTCAGGCAAAAAATTCACATTAGGCTCGCCTGGCTACAACTTATTGAAGGCCAACATAATTAATTAACTACATACTCGTTGCCTACGTGATGACCTATAGACATGGCATTTACAAGTTTGAGAAACAATGCATACTGATTTAGGAAAAAACATTATCAGCTATTGATGGAAAGCGAGTTTCAGCAAGTAACCATGAATTTTATAACTGGCAATTCATTATTACCACGGGTCTTAGACTTATAACAAGTAAGGCGATTCCGATTTGATTAATTCCTATATGCATGTTTTCTATGCGTTTGTCGACTTTAGAACACATTTGAAGACATAATAAAAATGTAGAAACCCTATAGGCATGACATCTAAATGCTGGATTTTGCATGAACGTGACATCTGATTGCTTCATTTTTTTATTATTACGACCTATAAACATGTTTTCCTAGCGAGAAGTGGACATGTCAAAATTAGAAAGGACTTGCAGACATGTTTTTCTGTGCATGTGCATCTTATAGACATGGTATTTATATGTGAGAATGCAGAAATCCTATAAACATGTTATCTGCATATGAGGATGCTGAAATTAGAAATCCCTATAGGCAGGTTATCTACATGCGAAAATTCCAATAGACATGATATCTACATGTTGAAATTAGAAGTCCTATAGGCAGGTTATCTATATGTGAAAATCCCTTCAGACATGATGTCTACATGCAAGGATGCTAAAATTAGAAATCCTATAGGCATGACATCTACCCTTTTTGCATACATGGTTACCCCTCCCATTTCACTAATCACCCTAGAGGCTATTACAAAGTTTTATTACAGACCAAAATGATTCGAAAAGAAATCAGGAAACAACATTACAATCAGAACTCCTAAGCTGCATCTAAGGAGCCTAATTCGAACTCAAAGTTTAACAATATGGTATGAGCCAACTGCCAGGATCATGTTCCAAAGCCTTTCTCTTACCCAGGGTGCGTCAAAGTTCCAAGGAGTTTCAGGAACTCCGGGCAATGCTCACAACCAGTTATCATGTAAAACAGTGAATTAGAGTGCAGTGTGGGAGTGTCAGCCCTCCAATGTCCAAGTTCAAAGGAAACTCAAGGTCCCAAAGCAAGGCTCGTTGGGGGGGGGGGGGGCAAAATTTAGAATCTAGGAACAAGTGTGAGTGCAATGGAGGGATTAGGGAATTCCAAGGCAGGCTGGTGGTCATGCCCAGCCATATGGTAAGCTGGCACCCCCTGACCATCCTGTCAACCAAACAATTAAGAGTAGGACCTATTGAAGGTTAGGCCATAGCCTGGACAGTGACCAGGACAGTGCCAGACTAAAGTCTCAAACTCAACATACATAGAAAGGGAAATAGGGATGGGAATTGAAAGAGCTTAGGACTCAGAGAGCCCAGTTCATGTCCATGATCAATAATTTCAAGTATTGCCATGTTTTTGAACCATAACTCAGTCACACAAAGGGGATCAGGGGTAGGGATTCATATAAGAACAGAAACAAAGAAAGAAGAAAGCTTGCAGAAAGTTATATCATTTAGACAATAAGCCAAACAAAAGGTGAACTGTAGAATAAACACATAGGGGGAGAGGCGGAAATTAAACAAAGAATATACCAGTTTTCAGAAAGCTAAGCAAAGAAAGCAGGATTCTTGCAAACAAGCCACAATCAGAGAGAGCGAACTTTATGTGTGAGTGAGTTCAGAGCAAGAACTCGAGTGTTTGTGTGAGAAATTAAAAGTATTCAGTTGGAAGTAGTGTGAAAGTATTCAAAATTGATCGTGTCAAAATTCACTCTGTAAAGTGCAGAAGGGCATCCCCTTTTATAGTGTAGAAGAACAAGCAAGAGAGGTAAGAAGACCTTTAAAATCAGTCTCAAATATTCTCCCTTAAGTTAGGGGATTCAATTTCAAACGGGAGAATGTAAATAAGGAAAGAAAATTTGAGTAAAATCTTTCATAGTAGCATAAGAAAGGGAAAATACATAAAGTTTATTTAAGAAAAGAACTTAACGGTACTTGGTTTGTAAAGAAAAGGAAAGGGAATCAATCAGACAACTAATAAAATCAAGGCAACAGGTTGAATTCGAATGAACCCAGTCAGGAATAGGTAGAGGAGGATCAATCGAAGAAAAATCAGTGCAATCAGTCAAAACCCATCAAAGGAATCCAAAATCAATCAAGTAGTTGTCAAAACCTTTTGAAAGAGGAGTTCCTCTCATATAAAGCATACAAATCAAACTGAAGGGTTTATCATTGACAAGTTCAGGGACATAAAAAAAAGAAATACGAGTTCAGTCATAGAACCATAGTGAGCCTGAAGGTTTAGGGTTCCAAAGTGGAACCCTAATCCAACTTGTCAAAGAAACCCCCAAATTTTAGGGTTTCAAATTGAACCAGACATAGAGGTGAGAAAGCAGATCGTTTGTTTTTCAGAGTCTCAACAAAATAGACATGATAGCATGCCTGAACAACAAAGGAAGAAAATCATGAAGAACATATTCGAGAGACTCAGAACATAAACGAGTTCAGAAGAAAGAGACAGTGCAAACTTGAACACAAGCAGATGAAGCATGTAAGAACATGAACAGAGTCAAAAGACATCAAATAGCTTTAACAGTAGGCACATATAGCAGAAGAGTAATGAAAACATAGCAGAAATTAACAGGAGAAAAGAAAAAGGTAAAAGATAATATATGCATAAAAATAAAAAAAATCGTACGAGCACGGTATAAACAAACACACATAAAGCAAAGGAGAAAAGGATCAGAAAGATTTTGCAAAAAATCCTTGCAGCAAAATGATTTTGGTAAAACTTTTGGGGAAAACACTCAAAACGTCAAGAAAAGCATAGACATAGCATAGATCTAGGCAAATAATGGTGAAAGAACCTCGAATGGCTTAGGGTTTCAGAGAAACACCAGAAACGAGAAAGGCTTGGAAGAACAAGATCAGATCTTGAGTCAAAACGGTCAGGAATCAAGCTTCCTGTGCTTGAATATGACGGAGCGTGGCCGGAGAATCATAGATCTACAGGTCTGAGACAGATCTGAGAGAGGACCATCAAGGTCAAACCTCTAAACTTTGAGTAGCTCAGGCTTAATGGTGAGAGAAGGTGAGTACAAACCATCTAGGGCAGGAGATGGATTCCGGTGGAAACAAGGTGAGGTAAGGTGGAAGGTGATTAGGGTTTCTGAGATGTTCGAGGGGATTTGAGGGAGACGGAGAGAGTTAGAGGCGGCGTTTCTATGCAAATGAAGTAGGGTTAGGGGTGTTAGGTGATTAAAAAGGAAATCCTAAACTACTGCCGTTGATCAAAACGATCAACGGCTAGCATTTAAAGAAAATCAGACGGGTTTAAATTGAGCCAATTGAGGCTACAATTGAAAGGGGGAAGGGCTGTAATTGAAATGAGAGTGGGCTAAGTGTTAAATAGCCAATTTTCCCTTTTTTATTTTATAAAAATAGTAATAATGATTTAAAAAGCAAATTAAAAAATATTGAGCAAACAAATACTATATAAATATCAGTTTAAAAATACTGAAACTAGTTTTATAATTATAAAATGCTGTCAATCATAAAAATAGGCTATAATTACAATTGCATGCAATTTAGCTATAAAAATACCAAATAAATTTGCAAAAATATATAAAAAATCACCTTAAATATATTTTGGTGTAAGTATGAGAATAGAATCAATTACTCATCAAAAATGATAATTTTGGGAGTAACTATTGATTTTATGCTGTTAAAAATGGACAATAAATTGATTTAAAAACTTTAGAAAAAGTAGGAAAAATGCCAAAAGCTTAGCTATGCTTATATATGCCTATATATGCTATTTTGAGGATATTCTGAGTATATGAAATGTATAGGGAACAATTGGGTATCAACAGCTGCCCCTCTTTGCCCGAGAAGGATGAAAGAGTTGTCGGGTAAAGATATGATGGCCAATTTTGACTGAAAGAAATGATTTGAAAGGTTTTGACCGAGCTCTGGTTCCCAAGCTGCCTACATATCCTTGGTTTTACAGGAATCACGTCATATGTAGTTCGAGATGCATCGACAGAATGTTCCAATGGACGTTTTGAAGAGACGGACGCAATATTTAGGTTGGGGGAGGGTGGTCAGGGACCGATGGGTTGCGAGAACCGGAACGGAATCACTCCTGCTGTAATGCCGTTGCCTGCTGATGTACCTGAAATTGAGTAATACAAGCATATCGTGTGGAATTTAAACGTGATGCAAGTTCCCATTGGACCATGAATGTTGCCTTCGGACGGTTGATATAACGTCCTCAGACCATGACGTCCTGGCCATGAAGCGCATAATAAAGGATTCGCAGGCTATGAAATGATGTTCTCGGACTAGGATAATGGTACCTCCGAACAATGATGCCTATGAATAATGATGTGCAGGATATAAAGCGGGGTCCTCAGGCCATGGCATGGTGTTCTCGGGCTATGAAGATGGTGCCTCCGAGCGATGACGCCCTTGGATGGTTTGGCGGTATTTCAACCCATGAAATGCAAGATTTGGCGATATTTCAGCCGATGTGAAGGTTAAATCTAAGTGGCGATATTTCAGCCAGCGGAATTTTAAATAAAGCTGGCGATGTTTCAACCGAAGGATAAAAATGTAAAGTGGCGATATTTCAGCCATCAGAAATTTAAATCAAATTGGCGATGTTTCAACTGATGTGGAAAAATGTAAAGTGGCGATATTTCAGCCGACAGAATTTTAAATAAAGTTGGCGATGTTTCAGTCGAAGGATAAAAATGTAAATGGCGATATTTCAGCCGTCAGAAATTTAAATCAAATTGGCGATGTTTCAGCCGATGTGGAAAAATGTAAAGTGGCGATATTTCAGCCGACAGAAAGCATAAGTATAGAGATGATAGGGATTTAAATATGAACTGGCGATCTTTCAGCCGATGTAAAAAGTAAAATGGCGATATTTCAGTCGACAAAAAGCATAAGTATATGTGATGATAGGGATTTAGGTATGACTGGCGATCTTCCAGCCGATGTAGGATTTAAATAAAGTTTGGTGATATTTCAGCTGTCACACCTCCTTTTTACGCTACTACACCCTGTGAAGGGTATAATAAAAGGGAGTTTTTCCAATTAAAGGACAATCGAAACGGGATTTATTATTAAGAGTTGGAATCGCCACTTGAGAGATTTATGGTGTCCCAAGTCACTGGTTTGAATCCCGAATCGAGGAAAAAAAATTGATTCCATATTACAGTCTACGAATCAAAAATTCGGATAAGGAATTCTGTTAAGTCGGGAGAAGGTGTTAGGCATTCCCGAGTTCCATGGTTCTAGCACAGTCGCTTAACTGTTATATTCGGCTTAATTACCTGATTTTAGTACATGTTCAAACCTATGTGCATTTTTTACCTTTTAACCGCTTTTGATTATTGTTATTTTATAAGAATTGCAACGTCGTGAAAATACATCTCAAACCACGTCACCTCAATGTACCCGGGGTTATTGACATATTTAGACTCCGTTGAGATTGGATTTGGGTCACATAAATATGCACCCGAGTTTAAGAAAGTAAATTATTAAAAGCGTACCTAGAGAGACTATCGCGTTATTACTTTGGGGAAAAACCATAAAATTTTCTAAACGACTCATCCCGAATTCTAAATATTTTTAATATATACATTCATGAGGGCCCCGCAATTTATTTATTTTTGTTTGGCGAGGCTCGTCTCATTTTTATTTAAGGGTGTCCTAAAGCGACTATGATTTTCTAATTATTTGTGTCTATAAAGATAAAGAAAAGGTCCTAATTAATTACATGTTTATAAATTCAGGCTTCGAGTTCAAGTCTGAATTCAAACAAAAGGAGGGACCCTCTTAGTTTGAACCCGCTACCTAACTCGAAGCCCAAAATTATAGTGTTAGATTATGGCAAATGCAAACGGAAAATTGCACTCGAGTTTGCACAAAGGGAGATTGTTTCGTGCCTTATTCTATAAATGAATATTACTAAAGTTGAAATTATAAATAGAACGGAATTGACAAATAATATTATCAAAACAAACTAATTATTCTCTAACTAATTTAGACCCACATTATTAGATGAATTGAACAGTTGGAATTAATTGTTTATAGCTATTTGAAACTAAAACCAACCTTAATCACTAATGCTTGCGAAAGTTTGTTAAAACTTAATCAGACGCTTGGAAAATCTATTATATTCAAAGGAGCGTTAACATGTCTTATTCGAACTCAACTCATGCCTACTAGCTTAAGGGCTTTAGTTTTATTACACTGAACCAAACTTCGAATATATCAGACCTGCCGATCATACGAAATTACTGGCCATTTTTTTTTGATTCTGCCTAATATTTGCGGAACTAAGCATGTCTAACACTGATTTCTCTTTGAACCATTCGAGCCCCTATTTAACAAATAAAACGACTTGAAACGATTTTGTGACTACTGAAAAATGGATTGCTGAAAATAAATTAAGCTACATTACACTATGCTAATAATAGTGAACTTAACTAGTAAACTGAATGGACAAATACTCGTAAACAGCAGTTCATCAACTCAAAATAGTCCAGAATAGCTCAATCCTAATACAGTTTTAACAAAACTAAGATTAAAGTATTATGGACTAAACTACAGGCATTCATATGGACGAAAAACTTAATTTATTACTTCACTTCACAGCTTCATCACACATGATTAGAATGTGTACCTGGAAAATGCAATGAGGAAGCAGAAAAGAGGAAGGTCAGCTGTAGTAACAACACAGCAGATGCAACAGCAACAGATACCAGTCCTTAAAACAGCCAATGCAACAGTAACAACAACAATATACCACAGCAACAAACTCAGGAAAACCAATTGAAACCCTAGAAATACCAACAGCAACACAGACGAACCAGGAACCCAGTGAAATCAAACCAGAAATACCAGCAGCAACACCAAACAAACAGACTCGACCAAAAGATGCAATGAAACAGTATGCTTTCTGATTTTTTGTTCTTTTACTCTCAAAGAAGAACACTCTCAGGAACTCTACTTTTAATTGATTTTCAGCAGTCAAAGAAGACTAGACTCTCCAGTTTTTCAACTCTCAATTCTGACCTCTTTTTGATTCAAAAGCCACCCAAAATAAAAAATCTCCCCTTTAACTCTGTCCAGACCCCTATTTATACCTCAGAACAAACCTTGAAACCAGCTCTCAAACCATTAAACTAATCAGAAAACCTTCTGCCCATCATCTCTAACACCCCACTCCTATATGTCTTTCTTGTTTCAGGTTATTTTTTTCCCCCACCACTCTATGTCTTTCTCTTTTTAAGTTCAAAGGTTATGGGTAGGTTATAGTATTCAAATTAACCCCCATACTATTGTGTTTCCCAACCCACTAAGTATCACACAATACATTAGTTTAAGTTTATATTAGTACTTAGTGGACATACCATTCAACTTAACCATTTTCAAACCCCCTGACATCCCCAAAATACCCTCCTAAAGCTACTGAAATTACTTCATTAGGTAACTGAACCCTTCCCCTGACTAATTAGAACTCTATTCTACTCAGCTACAGGCAAATTAACTAAACTATACCTAAAGATCAATTTGAAAACAGGTAAAGAATTCTAGGAATAAAACTATGCATTAGGGAGTTTCAGAACAATAGCCTAATTAACTTCGAACAACTACCAAACAACTGCAGATTCGACACACACAAAATCAAACTTCAATAGAAACTAATCAAACCAAAACTTGAATAATTCAAACTACCAAATTATTCTTATCAGAGGACATCCAGGCATGCATCATTTGGATTAGAATCACCTCAAAACCTGATTAAACTACCAACTTATCGCTTTGAATTAGCTACATTGACATGTGAACACTAAACAACAGAAGTAGAGATGAAGGATCACATAGAACTTGACCAAACCAGAAAAAGAAAAATTCAGAGTTGAACCAAACTAACGTACAAACGTATTCAAATGATTCAAACGCCTACAATACGTGCTAATCAATCAAAAGAAAGATGATCCAAGAAAAAGGTCCAGAAGAGGAGGAGAAGATAATAAAGAAAAATCAATTAGACAAATACAACAAACCTAAACAATAAATGGTGATAAAAAGAACAGAAAAGGAAAGGAAAAATACCTCAAAATCAGAACCAAGCGAAATCCGGTCGGTCGAAGCTTTGACTCAAACTTTTTGAGGCTAAAATGGACCTTAATCGAGTGTTCTCGACTAAGAACACCTGACTAAGGTCGATTGTGACCTCAAATTCTTTTGGTTCTTCTAGGGCTCGTTTGTTCGATTTGAGATTCGACAATCTTGGCCAAGATTCGAACAAAGCTGGTATGGGATTAAGGACGAGGGTAGTTTGGTGGTCAACTGGTGTTGATTTGGGACAGTTTAGGGTTGGCGCCGCCACCAAGGAATCTTGTGACGGCGCTAGGGTTCTTAGCTCAAATTCGAAATCTGACAAATCTTGGGTTGATTCGAAGGGAACTAATGGTGTTAAGGTGGTGAGGGAGGTCCGGTGGGGATGTGGTGTTAATTTGGCCTCAAATAGACAAGTTAGGGTTTGTGTCAGATCCTTCGATTGAAGATTCGAAAATGTGGCTGGGATTCGAAGGATAAGGTTCAGGATTTTGGAACGGGGAGGTTGACGTGAACAACTGGTGTAATTTTGGGGCCGTTTGGACCACCGGAACCGCCGTGAGGCGATTTCCGGTGGGTGGTCGATGGCAGAGCAAGGCGGAGGAAGGCGAGCCCGTCTCTGAGGGTTTGAGAGAGACGAGCGAGGGGGTCTGAAGGGGGGGTGGGGTTTCTTTGGGAGTTATATACTAGGGGGAGGAATTGATCCTGGCCGTTGGATCAATTAAGATCAACGACCTAGATCCATTCACTAACGAAGAACGGTGTCGTTTGGTGTGATAACGGGGAGAACTGGACCGGGTAAGAGAGCGGGTCAGAGTCGGGTTGTAGGGGATGTGATCTCGACCGCAGGATAGGTTTGATCTAACGGCTTAGATTGGGTGTGACAAAAACGATGTCGTTTGGACGTCTGATAAGGCCTAACCAAATTGGACCGGGTGAGGCGTGTTTTGGGCCTGGATTTGGTTAATTTTTGGATGGTCCAGTCCGGTTTTTTTTCATTTTCTTTATTTCCTAGTTTAATAAATTTTATATCAACTTATAAACCATATTAAAACTACCAATTAATTTCTAATAACAATTATCATACACAGCTAAATACTAACTTAAAATAAAATCACACAACTAGACATTGAATGCCAATCACATTTATTTTTTGTGATTTTCATTTTTGTGAACAATCTTAATTACTCCTAATAAGTCCTAAATGCAAATGTGACATATTTTTGTATTTTCATCGATTTAAACAAATAAACATGCACACGCAAGCGCAAACAATAAAAGAAAAATAACACAAAAATCCACAAAAATCCACAAAAATCACACACAACACAGAACCATTTTGTTTTGAATTTTTTTTTTGGGAGTAAATCATGTGAGGGAAAAATCATGTGCTCACAGCAGCCCCTCTTTGCCCGTAAATACGAAGAGTTTTCGTGCAAAGACGAAGTGAGCGGATACGAGCGATTTCTGCCCATTTGAATACTCCGTGTGAAGCATTTTTTTAAAGATTTGACCGAAACTTTGCTTCAAAAGGTCTCCTACATATCCTTGGCTAAAAAGGAATCAGGTCAATGTAGTTTGGGAGTTTTGGTAGCTGGGACTACCCTGGAACTGCGATTTTGCTGTTACTGCTGTTGCTACTGCTACTACTGCTTACCGACCTCCTTATTACACCATGCTAAAAGAAAACAAGAAGCTAGACTAAACTTGGGATTACAAAATCTTATCTATCTTCAAACTTGATCTTGCTACCTTACTTTCTTGTTGGCTTGTGTTTCCTCCGCTGTTTCTCTCTTTCGGAAGTGGAATTTATGCCGGGGATATTTTGTTGTAACTCTCCGCTTTACCGACTTCTGACTTGAACTTGAGTGTATTCCTCTGTTCTACAGGCGGGTTCCTGACTTCAAACTTGAAATGTATTCCTCTGTTCTACAGGCGGGCTCCTGACTTCAACTTAAAATGTATGCCTCTGTTCTACAGGCAGGCTCCTGACTTCAGACTTGAAATGTGTTCCTCTGTTCTACAGGCGGGCTCCTGACTTCAAACTTGAAATGTATTCCTCTGTTTTACAGGCGGGCTCCTGACTTCAAACTTGAAATGTATTCCTCTGTTCTACAGGCGGGCTCCTGACTTTAAACTTGAAATGTATTCCTTTGTTCTACAGGCGGGCTCCTGACTTCATCAACAATTTAAAAATACCACAGCCACCATTCTCCAAGCGAGCTCCTGACTTCAATTTCAACTTAAAATATAACAACCTCCATTCTACAGGCGGGCTCCTGACTTCAATTACCATTCAAATATAATACAGCCTTCATTCTCCAGGCGGGCTCCTGACTTCGCCAACAATTTAAAGATAATACAGCCTCCATTCTCCAAGCGGGCTCCTGACTTCATCAGCAATTTAAAAATACCAAAGCCTCCATTCTCCAAGCGGGCTCCTGACTTCAATTTCAACTTAAAATATAACAACCTCCATTCTCCAGGCGGGCTCCTGACTTCATCAACAATTTAAAGATAATACAGCCTCCATTCTCCAGGCGGGCTCCTGACTTCGATTTCAACTTAAAATATAACAACCTCCATTCTCCAGGCGGGCTCCTGACTTCAACAACTTAAAATGATAACGCCTCAGTTCTCCAGGCGGGCTCCTGACTTCAATTACCATTCAAAGATAATACAGCCTCCATTCTCCAGGCGGGCTCCTGACTTCACCAACAATTTAAAGATAATATAGCCTCCATTCTCCAGGTGGGCTCCTGACTTCATCAACAATTTAAAAACACCACAGCCACCATTCTCCAGGCGGGCTCCTGACTTCAATTTCAACTTAAAATATAACAACCTCCATTCTACAGGCGGGCTCCTGACTTCAATTAACATTCAAAGATAATACAACCTCCATTCTCCAGGTGGGCTCCTGACTTCGCCAACAATTTAAAGATAATACAGCCTCCATTCTCCAGGCGGGCTCCTCACTTCAACAACTTAAAATGATAATGCCTCCATTCTCCAGGCGGGCTCCTGACTTCAATTTCAACTTAAAATATAACAACCTCCATTCTACAGGCGGGCTCCTGACTTCAATTACCATTCAAAGATAATACAGCCTCCATTCTCCAGGCGGGCTCCTGACTTCGCCAACAATTTAAAGATAATACAGCCTCCATTCTCCAGGCGGGCTCCTGACTTCAACAACTTAAAATGATAACGCCTCCATTCTCCAGGCGGGCTCTTGACTTCAACAACTTAAAATGATAACGCCTCCATTCTCCACGCAGGCTCCTGACTTCAACAACTTAAAATGATAACGCCTTCATTCTCCAGGCGGGCTCCTGACTTCAACAACAATTTAAAAAATAATACAACCTCCATTCTCCAGGCGGGCTCCTGACTTCATCAAAAATTTAAAAATAATACAGCCTCCATTCTCCAGGCGGGCTCCTGACTTCAATTATGTTTAGAACTGTGTTTTATCGGCATTGTTCTTTCCTTGCCTCCTTTACCATTTCCCTTTGACACTTGATTTATTCCCCTCAAAAATTTCCTCCCGAACTGTTTTCCTTAATTTGTGTTGCCGTCATCCACAACTACTTCCTTCTAAACTTGTGTTATCTTGCTTTCCCTTATAACTTGAATTGATTTCCTCATTCTTCCAAGAAAATTTTCAAAAATGACAGAAAATTTTCTGCCCCAGTTTTGGTGATCTTCCTTGTGGCGTGTTTTTCTGCCATTAATAACATTTCCTTTCCCTGCTTCAAATCAAAGAAAATTTTGTTAGTTTAAAACGGGGTGAGTGGTCGTGCCACTCTTGCTGGGGATGGCTTTTCCTTTTCTCCTTTCCCTGCTCTGCGTTCCCAAAACTTGCTGGGGATGATGTTATTTGCTGGGGTTGATGTTCCTGCTGGGGACGATATTCCTGCTGGGGATGGTTTTCCCTTTTCTTCTTTCCCCGCTCTGTGTTGTCCGACCCTCCTAGAACTTGGTATATAGTCTGCCAGGGATGCTCCTTCTTTCCGATGATCCTTATTCAGAAATTTCTCAACTGTTGTTTTTTTGCTTTTCTCCATACTTTCCCTGAAATCCTAGACCGATCCATCATTTGGTCTTGTAACAAACGTCTTTTTCGTTTTATTGCCTTATCTTTGGCCTGTCCTATTCACATTTCGCTTTGCACCGTTTTGGCAATTGGTAGTACGCTCTGAAAATCCTTCTAAAAAACAGACTGCTGGGGAGAAGAAGTCTTTAAACAAAGAAATGAAAAGTGATGACTTCAAGAGATAGAAAAAAGAAAAGTCTTTCTGACCAAATGCTAGGGAGAAGAAAAGAGGAAAAAGGAAAAGAACTTATCTGAATGGTATAACCGATCCCAATGATCATATCGTGCATTCCGGATTAACCAACCCAGTCTATTTATATCGATCAATCTTTCTGATGACCTCACTTTGCTGGGGATAAGTAGGCGCCCAACTCTTTTGCCGAATCAACATTTTTGCACTGCTTGATGCCTCGACGGATCCTTTCCGCCAATCTTATCTTGTTTGCTTTTTTTAAACTCCTTGTCACCTCATAGTGCCCTTCGAGGGGTTTTCACTAATAAGACTCTCTCATTTCTCTCGACTCCCGTCGCCTTATGGTGCCTGTGAAGGTTTTCACCGATAAGACTCTCTCATTTTATTTCTCTCAGCTTCTGTCGCCTTACGGTGCCTGTGAAGGTTTTCACCGATAAGACTCTCTCATTTTATTTCTCTCAGCTTCTGTCGCCTTACGGTGCCTGTGAAGGTTTTCACCAATAAGACTCTCTCATTTTATTTTTCTTTTTCAGCTGGGGATTGGAGTGTTACCGATAAGACTCTTTCTACTGGGGACTCCTTTGGCTATCCATTCCCTTAGCTTATGATCCTCTTTCAGCCGGGGATCAGTGTGTTATTCTCGGCTTTCATTTGCCTGACTCGGCACCTCTCGGATACTTATCGGGAGGTCTTTTTCGGACATCAATATGGGTTTTTGTGTGGGGCTAAAATAAAAGGATATTAAAAAATTCAAAATAACTTTGATGGGTAAAACATTACAACTCTTGGAATCAAACTTTTTTCCAAAATTACAAACCTAACTTCCGCCCCAGTTTTCCTTCTTGGGGGATATTTTGATTTATGTTATACTATGACCGAGTCGTGAGGCGCCTACGTATCCTCTTTGAGGAATCAGGTCGAACGTAGTTCACTTTCTTTGTTTTTCTTGTTACTTTCTTTTTACTGATTGCAAAAGAGGGGTATGAAAGAATAAATAAGGCTCAAAAGGGGAGACAAAGGTTAAAGTGTTTGGATAGAAGAACAAATTGCCTCCGTCATTTCATTCTCCGATAAATGCCAAGTACAAACAAACAAACAAGCAACAATTACAATCAAAGAAATCATACATAATATCTCTTGATTGCATCAGAATTGATATCCATGTCGATACATCTTCCTTCGACATCTGTCAAGCATAAAGCGCCATTGGATAGCACTCTGGTCACAATAAAGGGTCCTTGCCAGTTCGGGGCGAACTTGCCCTTTGCTTTGGCCTGATGTGGAAGGATCCGTTTCAACACTTGCTGCCCTACTTCAAATTTCCTGGGACACACCTTCTTATTGTATGCTCTTGCCATCCTCTTTTGATATAATTGGCCATGACACACTGCTGCCAATCTCTTTTCGTCAATCAAGCTTAATTGCTCCAATCGGGCTTTGACCCACTCATCGTCATCAATCTCAGCCTCAGCGACAATTCGGAGAGACATAATTTCAATTTCTGCCGGTATCACTGCTTCAGTTCCGTATATCAACAAATAAGGAGTTGCACCTTCTGAAGTACGAACAGTAGTGCGATAACACAGCAATGCACACGGTATCTTTTTATGCCATTTTCTGGACCCTTCTACCATTTTCTCAAAATCTTCTTTATATTCTTGTTGGCTGCCTTAACTGTTCCATTTGCCTTAGGACGATACGGTGTGGAGTTACGGTGTGTAATCTTGAACTGCTGGCATACTTCTTTCATCAAGCTGCTATTAAGATTAGCACCATTGTCCGTGATGATCACATTTGGGATCCCAAATCTACATATGATATGGGAATGAACAAAATCCACCACTGCCTTCTTGGTTACCAACTTGAAAGTTTTAGCTTCAACCCACTTGGTGAAATAGTCGATGGTTACCAGAATGAACCTATGACCGTTGGAAGCTGCCGGCTCGATAGGTCCAATGACATCCATTCCCCATGCAACAAAGGTCCATGGTGCTGACATCGTATGCAATTCCGTCGGCGGAGAATGAATAAGATCTCCGTGTATCTGACACTGATGGCATTTCCGCACGAAGCTGATACAATCACGCTCCATAGTGAGCCAATAATGCCCTGCTCGAAGAATCTTCTTAGCCAATACATATCCGCTCATATGTGGCCCACAAACTCCAACATGTACCTCTGTCATAACTGTCGTGGCTTGGCCAACATCTATACATCTCAGCAATCCCAAATCTAGTGTTCTTTTGTACAACACTCCTCCACTGAGGAAAAATCCACTTGCCAATCGCCGAATGGCTCTCTTTTGATCTCCGGTGGCCTACTCTGAGTATATCCCCATCCTGAGGTATTTCTTGACATCATAGAACCATGGCTCGCCATCCATTTCTTCCTCTATCATGTTACAATAAGCATGCTAATCACGAACCTGAATATGCAACGGGTCAATATAGATTTTGTCCGGGTGGTGCAACATTGATGCTAAGGTGGCCAAAGCATCAACAACATCATTATGAATTCTTGGGATGTGCCTGAACTCCACTGATCGAAACCGCTTACTCAGATCATGCAAACATTGTCGATATGGTATGAGCTTCAAATCCCGTGTTTCCCATTCACCTTGAATCTGATGCACCAGGAGGTCCGAGTCTCCCAAGACCAAGACATCCTGGACATCCATGTCCGCGGCTAACTGTAAACCCAAAATTTATGCCTCATACTCAGCCATGTTGTTGGTACAATAGAAACGTAGCTGAGCCGTAACAGGATAATGATGTCCTGTTTCAGAAATAAGTACCGCTCCTATTCCAACTCCTTTTGCATTTGCAGCTCCATCAAAGAAAAGCTTCCATCCTGGTTCCTCAGTCAATTCCAACTCATCTATATGCATCACTTCTTCATCAGGAAAATGCGTCTTCAATGGCTCTTATTCTTTATCAACAGGATTCTCGGCCAAGTGATCGGCTAACGCTTGGGCTTTCATGGCCGTCCTCGTCACATAGACGATGTCGAACTCCGTGAGTAATATTTGCCATTTCACCAACCTCCCTGTGGGCATAGGCTTCTGGAAAATATACTTCAATGGATCCAAGCGTGAAATGAGATAAGTAGTATAGGATGACAGATAATGCTTCAATTTCTGTGCCACCCAAGTTAGGGTGCAACATGTCTTCTCAAGTTGAGTGTACTTAACCTCATAGAATGTAAACTTCTTGATGAGATAATAGATGGCTTGCTCTTTCCTTCCTGTAACATCGTGTTGCCCCAGTACACAACCAAACGAATTCTCCAGGACCGTTAGATAGAGAATCAACAGTCTTCCCGGCTCGGGTGGAACCAACACATGTGGTTTTGACAGATACCTTTTGATCTGGTCAAATGCTTCCTGACATTCTGCCGTCCGTTTTACCGTAGCGTCTTTCTTCAGTAGCCGAAAAATGGGTTCACAAGTCGCCTTGAGTTAAGCGATAAACCTGCTGATATAATTCAACCTTCCCAGCAGACTCATTACTTCTGTTTTGTTCTTCGGTGGTGGCAATTCTTGGATGGATTTGATCTTTGACGGGTCCAACTCAATGCCTCGCCGAGTGACAATGAATCCCAACAGCTTTCCAGATGGAACACCAAATACACATTTGGCCGGGTTGAGCTTAATATCGTACCTTCGAAGTCTTTGGAAAAAATTCCTTAGGACTGCTATGTGGTCTTCCTGATGCTTGGATTTTATGATCACATCATCCACGCATACCTCAATCTCTTTGTGTATCATGTCATGAAACACAGTAGTCATCGCTCTCATGTATGTTACCCCAGCGTTCTTTAAACCAAATGGCATTACCCGATAGAAATAAGTTCCCCACGGCGTAATGAAAGTCGTCTTTTCCGCATCTTCTTCATCCATCGGAATCTGATGATACCCAGCATAGCAATCCACAAAAGACCCGATCTCACATCCGGCACAATTATCAATCAAAATATGGATGTTAGGTAATGGAAAGTTATCCTTTGGGCTTGCCCTATTCAAATTGCGATAATCGACACACACCCTGATCTTCCCATCTTTCTTCGGCACTGGCACCACATTAGCCAACCAATCAGGATATCGAGTAACCCGAATAACCTTTGCCTGCAGCTGCTTGGTTACTTTTTCTTTAATCTTCACACTCATGTTTGTTTTGAACTTCCTCAATTTCTTCTTGACGGGAGGGCATGCCGGGTCAGTGGGCAATTTGTGAACCACTAGATCGGTGCTTAAGCCCGGCATGTCGTCATATGATCATGCAAAAACGTCTCTGAATTCAATAATTTCTTTGATTAGTTCCTCCCTGATGTTTGGCTCAATGTGGATGCTTATCTTAGTTTCCCTGATGTCATCCGCATCCCCTAGATTGACGGCTTCAGTGTCATTTAAATTAGGCTTGGGTTTCTCTTCGAACTGGCTTAATTCTCTGTTTATCTCTTCGAAGGCTTCATCCTTCTCGTATTTCGACTCATCATCATAATCGATCTCTTGTATAATTAGTTCAGAATCAGATTGATCTTTTAGACTAGGTTGAAGATCTGTTGTGCATGCCATGTCATTATAACCAGTATAAAGAGAATTGTTCAGAAAGAGAAAAGAAGAAAACAAAATTAAAACACAATAAGAAGAGAAAACTTTCACTTTATTAAAATGTGGAATAACAAGGTTTCACACTTTTTCCGAATACAAGACTAACATAGAAACTGGATTACAACCCTTAAATAATCCAGGAAACAAGAAAGAAAAATCAAAGCCCACTACCAAGACTCCCTCCGGGCAGGAAGGGGAGTAGCCATCCAATTGTTGATATTTGCCATAGGCCCTACAAACTGTACATCTGCCCTACTGGACCCTTCTCCAGCTTCTATCATGTTGACTTCGGCGAACAGCCTTTCAAAACCCTCATTCAAATCTCCATCTGACCCAATCAGTGGTCCAAGAACTTTCTGGACCGAAAACTTTCTGATACCTGCTTTGACAAATGATCAGGACAGACGCGGAATCGGCTTGGGAAGAACCCAGACTCTTTTCTTCAACTTGCGGGCACGTCTCACATCTGCTGCTGTAGGCTTGAATCCCAGCCCAAAAGTATCCAGATTCTTGGGTAAAGAAACCGGTTGAACAATACCCTGCAGATCAACCCCCAAACCTTTTCCTGGAAAAAACCCACTATTCAGCATTTCTGAGGTTATCATGAAGGTCGCCGTTGCTATTCTAGGAAGTGGAATGTCCTCGCCCTCAGGAATTTTGTCCACCGAGACCGTCTCAAAAACCTGGTAAACCCACGGCCCCTTGTCATCATCCATTTCTATGAATGGCACAATGGCATCACCCACAGTGCCTGTACCGTCATCCCCGTGCACCACGATCTCTTGCCTATCCCACTCAAATTTGATCATCTGATGCAGTGTAGAAGGCACTGCTTTGGCAGCGTGGATCCATGGTCGCCCCAATAGAAGATTATATGATACTGCCACGTCTATCACTTGGAATTCCATGGTGAACTCGACTGGATCAATTGTCAATTCCAGTATGATATCACCCACTGTGTTAGTACCACCCCCATCAAAACCTCGGACGCAGACGCTGTTCCTGTGAATCGTGTCATCATAAACCTTCATTTTGCTCAGAGTAGTCAAAGGACAGATATTGGCACTTGACCCATTATCGATCAGTACTCGAGTGACCACCGAGTCTTCGCACTTCACGGTCAAATAGAGGGCTTTGTTGTGTTCTGTACCCTCTATTGGCAATTCATCATCAGAAAATGTCACCCGGTTTACCTCGAAGATTTTGTGCACTATTTTCTCCAGATGGATCAAAGAGAGCTTATCCAGAACATGGGCTTTGTTCAGGATTTTCATCAATGCTCGGCAATGGTCGCTTGAATGGATCAACAATGATAGCAACGAATCCGTGTCGGGGTCTTCCTCAACTGCTCCACAATGGAGTAATCTTGTGCCTTCATCTTCTTCAAAAACTCCTCCGCCTCCTCCTCCATCACTGGCTTCTTTATCACCGCTGGATTGGCCCTTCTTAACTCTGCGGGAGCAAAACACCTTCCCGAATGAGTTAACCCCTGGGCCTCACATACTTCTTCCACAACTTTTTTCCCCTTATACATCACTTTCACTTGATTGTAACTCCATGGCACGGCTTTCCCACTGATTATCGGCAACTGCATTACTGGCCTGATAACAACTGGTCCTATGTGTGCCCCCTTCACAACTACTAGCTTGCTTGATATCCCCTGCATCGTTACTTTGACCGGCTCTGGCTTCTTTGCCACAACAGACAAACTCTTCCCCATCACCACCACTGGCTTGTTGTCTACCCTTTCCAGTTGTACCACTACTTTTCCACTGGTCGACTTTTCTTTTGGACTGGCACGGATCATCATTACTGTTTGTGAGGGTTTCTTGACCTCCCCTCCTTCGTGCACTAGTTCGATCATGTGGGCCTCATGGTGTGCCGACAATGGGTTCTGATTGATGTTGGGTGCCTCTGGTGCCTGAACCTCGATCCTATTTGTGTCAATAAGATCTTGCACGACAGCCTTCAACTTCCAACATTTCTCAGTATCATGTCCGGGAGCCCCCGAACAATATTCACAGCTTACTGAGTGGTCTAGATTTTTGGGAAGGGGATTTGGCAATTTGGGCTCAATAGGACTTAACAGGCCTAACTGCCTCAATTTGTGGAACAGAGTAGTATAGGTTTCTCCCAGCAGAGTAAATGTTCTCTGCCTCTGCACCCTCTCATTCCTGAAAACCTGATTCCCGCGGAAACCTGGCCCTGAAGGATTTCTGTAGGCCCTTGGTGGTAGATATGTATTTTGTGGAGGTGGGTTTGTATTTTGGGGAGCCGGCGCATGCCATTGCGGGCGGGCCGGAGGCTGGGTATGGACGGAGAAATGTGGCTCTTGTGGTGGGCAGTAGGGTTGTGGAGGGCTATATGGAGTGTATGGGTAATTTGGGTGGTGGGGTCTGGGTTGGTAGTGAGGGGAAGGACCTCTGGATCTGGACCAAGTACCTGTCTCGACTGTTGCGACCTCTTCCCTTTCCTTCTTCCCGAGCGCACCTCCCGTGCCGCTCTGGATGGCATGAGTGGTTGCTTTAATCGCCGAATAGCTCAGGATCTTGTTGGACTTAAGTCCCTCTTCAATCATACCGCCCATTTTTACTACCTCGTTGAAAGATTTACCAACTAACGTCACCAGGTGACCAAAGTAAGTTGGCTCTAGAGTCTGCAGAAAGTAGTCCACCATTTCCCCTTCCCTCATCGGAGGATCAACTCTTGCCACCTGCTTTCTCCAATGGAACCCTAATTCCCTGAAGCTTTCCCCGGGCTTCTTCTCAAGTTTCAGCAATGTGAGACGGTCAGGGACAATCTCAAGGTTGTACTGGAAGTGACCTGCAAATGCTTGTGCTAGATCGTCCCAGGTGTACCACCTGCTAGGATCCTGCCTTGTGTACCATTCCAATGTAGACCCGCTTAAACTTTAACCAAAATAAGCTATTAGCAGCTCGTCTTTTCCCCCGGCCCCTCTCATCTTACTGCAAAAACCTCGTAGATATGCCATTGGATCACCGTGCCCCTCGTATAGATCAAACTTTGGCATCTTGAACCCCGCCGGCAATTGAACATAGGGGAAAGGACACAGATCTTTGTAGGCCACACTGACTTGGCCTCCTAACCCATGCATATTCCTAAAGGACTGCTCCAGGCTTTTCACTTTTCGAAGCACTTCATCCTGCTCAGAACTCTTAGTCGGCCTCTCAGTTTCCGCCGGGATCTCAAAGTGAGGATTATAAGTATTTTGCTCGGGTGCCTTGAAGGTAGGTTCAGGGGGGTAGTATTGGTTATCGTGAGCCTAAAACAACGGCTCACTGGATGATCTTTGTAGCGTGGCTGGTGGGGGTGCCACGAAAACAGGAACATTTTGTGGAGAAGGGTTCTGATTGGGCGGTGGAGCTTGGGGATCGTAGGCATTTTTCCCCTGATAGTATTGGTGAATTCGGAAGCTTGTTGATGGGCCAGAGGGAGGGTATTCAGGCATCTGTACCGACGGGAGAGCAGGAGTAGCGGGAGGGATTGGTATTTTTTGCATCCTAGCCCAGGCTAGGTGCATTTCTTTCATCTCTTGTCTCATCTTATCCATTTCCTCCTTCAACATTTGATTTTCCGTCTTTTCCTCCTCAACACTCCTTTCCGAGTTAGACATGCTTTTCGGTATGGGCCCTTTTGATCTTGTTTGGTAATAGTATGGTGCCAGTACGTTCTAACAAGATAACTGTTTGAAACTGGATGAACAACAAACTTGGTCAGCGTTAGAGTTTTAACACATATTGCAATTGCACGTTGGGGATGCAATGTTCCTAGGCAGTTTAACCATTTCTAACATGTCTTTGCTCTCACCGCATGCATCATCCCGGCTTATTTTATTTGCGCTATCTTTAAGTGCTTCCAAAACTTTCCTTTATTGCTTTCTTTTCTTTTTCTTTTTCTTCTTCTCTTTTTTCCTTTTCTTTTATTCACTTTTTCTTTTCTCTTATTCTTTTTAGTGGTGGTCGAATCTTATGTGGATTGCCTACGTTTCATGTCCCCTCATGAATTAGACCGTGCGTAGTTCTGCCACAAATGAAAATAAAGACACCAATTTTTCGGAATTTTCCATTTCATTACCGAAACATTCTATTACAAACTACCCATTTGGAAAAGGCAAACAAAATACAGACTCCAAACTACTAGCATAATCTGATGCGAAAAGAGAACAGAAGGACATACAACAGACTCTTGAAAACAGAAAATAGTTCTGCCACAAATGAAAATAAAGACACCAATTTTTCGGAATTTTCCATTTCATTACAGAAACATTCTATTACAAACTACCCATTTAGAAAAGGCAAACAAAATACAGACTCCAAACTACTAGCATAATCTGATGCGAAAAGAGAACAGAAGGACATACAACAGACTCTTGAAAACAGAAAATAGTTCTGCCACAAATGAAAATAAAGACACCAATTTTTCGGAATTTTCCATTTCATTACAGAAACATTCTATTACAAACTACCCATTTAGAAAAGGCAAACAAAATACAGACTCCAAACTACTAGCATAATCTGATGCGAAAAGAGAACAGAAGGACATACAACAGACTCTTGAAAACAGAAAATATAGACTTGAACTAGGAATACATTAAAGCTTTGAATTTTGGTGCCCGCGGGGCGTCGTTCGGCCTTTCCGCGGGCTTTGGTGCAAGGCCCCTTTGCAAACTTTTCAATTCTTCCATGATCTGGTGGATATAACCCATGACTGAAGCAAAGAGGGTAGTACGGGGCATTTCCTCACATGCTAGGCACCTCATGGTGATGTAGTGCCCGATCTCTTCGATTCTTCCCCTGATTCTGTCCCTATCCATAAGCAGTCGCTCTATTTGTTGATCCCGCATTCTCAACACTTGAGCGTTGTTAAAGAGTTGACCCTGAAACTTATCCATCTATTTCTCCATTCATGCCATTAGGTCATAGCAGCACTTCCTATCCGCTCTGGCTTCTCGGGCTTGTTTGAGGGTCCGCTCTTTGAGAGTAGATATTGTTTCTCTCAATATAGCGATGTTCCCTTCGTAGTCCCTCTTTATTTGCCGCATACGCTTTGCTCTCACTTCTGTAACTCTTGTCCATCTGGCCTTGATCCTTGTCATCCTAGCTTCAGATTCTTCCAAACCCTCTTGGCATTCAATGATTTGCTTTTTCAACCTCTTTATCAGCCTTTCGTCAGACCAACTTCTCTGTTGGTTGTCGGCATCCATTCTAATCTGTCGGATTTGGGCTTTTAGGGCCTCATTTTCTCGGGCCAGTTTGTTCTTTTCTCCATTATCAACATCAACTTGCAAGCTATTTTCATATTTTAGACCCTCAATTTATTGTTTCAGCTTGCCGATTTCAGCCTGATAGCCTTCTTCTTTTGCCAGCCAACCCCATTGTTCTTGTGATGATTCAGCGAAATCTCGGACGTGGGGTCTTTTAGCTGGCCTCTTGTGCTCAAGTTATCTCCTGTACCACGTGAGGTATTCCGGCGACACTTCGCCTTTGGCCCGATCCTACACACAAGTATCTGCTTTCAAGGTTTGAATTCATTCCAGATTTTGCGAACTACCGCTCGTGGAACTGCCTACTAGGCCCAATTTCGACTACCTGGCCACTGAGATCTTCTTCCCTTGGGACTATTTGGCACCGTCCCAACTGCCTCAAGAATCAGTATAGCGTATATGGTTGAATACTTTTGAGACCCATCAATAGCAAATGAGATTCTGTGGTTGACATGTGTATGATTTCGTCTACAGGTAACCACCCAAATGTCCATTCTATCTGGCTTGCGGTGAAAGAACACAAGAGTGTTACCCATCGGGTGACCCCCTCTGGCAAACTGAACCCGTCGACCCTTGTGGAAAACTCTTCTATACACGTCTTCTTTGATGACCCATAGCTCATAAACTGAGGGCGGTGACACAAGTGTTCAATCATCCACATTTGCAGCAATACATTGCAACCCTCAAAGAAATACCCTCCGGCTTTGCAAACAGTAAGAGCGCGGAAGATGTCGGCTATTATCATTGGTGCCAGAGTGCTGTTGTCTTGCATGAGCAAAGTCCTGATGACCCTGGTGACTTGTATATTAATTTTCCCATCTTTTCTAGGAAATACCAGAAGACCCAGAAAGGCCACCATAAACGCAATACACCTATATTCTTCCCATTTCAGCCGGTTTTCTCCGCTACAGATTTTACTCTTCGGATTGTTGAACCCTCCGATATGACCATATCTGTTGTATATGAACGCCAGAGTACAAAAACCCTCTGCTAAGTCCGGGTTGTGAACCGTTCTGTGTATCTTCAAAGTGTCTAAGAACCTGTGTATGGTTATGGCCCTTGGCGCAATAAGATACTGCTCTCTCATAAGAATTTTGGGACCCCCGATGTACCCTGCTATTTCTTCCAGTGTCGGTGTAAGCTCAAAATCTGAGAAGTGAAACACATTGTGTTCCGGGTCCCAGAATGAAATTAACGCCCGTATGATATCCCCTCTCGGCTCGATCTTCAGCAACCCAACAAGGTCTCCCAAGTATAACTTGACTGTGTCTTGCCCTGATTCTCCTAGGTCATTCCACCACATACGCAAACCCAAAGGGACCTTGTTTATAACGGCTTTGGATGAATTCCGATTCGTGCTCATTCTGCACATTTATTAAGGTGATTTAGGTAAAAAAGCAAAACATTTATTTGACTCAAAACAAAACTAATTTTTTTTTAATTTAAAAAAAAAACTGGTTTTCCGAACACGACCTTTCAACACTTCAAGGATGAAGATTTTAAGGCTGTGGGGGGTCAAAGATCAAAACTTGACCAAAAGTGGCCATTCATGCAAAGTCAGCCTTCCGGCGTCCCTTTCGGGAACATTCGGCTATTTTTGACACAAACAGCATCACCCGACTTTGTTTATAACAAAAATTAAAATTTTGACATTTTGGCTATTTTTGCAAAAGGGTAAGTTGGACCCGATTGGGGTTGCCTACGTATCTCACATCTGGTGAGAATCAAACCAGCGTAGTTCGGGCCAAGAAAATAAACTAAATTAAAAACAAGACTCTTTTGTTTTTTAAGTAAGCACCCTTATTTCCTTTTTCAAATTCTCAAAATTTCAGCAGAGTTTTGACACTACCTGGGCATTGTTTTTTAATAAAAAATGAGTAGTTATCTCTCTACACTGCTATTTTTCTTTTTCTCTTTTTCACAATTTTTCAAAATTCATGATTTCAGAAGCCGGCCAGCATGCAAGTCCGAAGCAAATGAATGCGCAAAACAAACAGGATGCAGTAGGATGGTCTTTTCATTTCAGGTTACCTGTCCTAGACGGACCCAACCCCTGTGTTGAGTCCCCTAAGTCAAATGCAACATGATGCAAATAAGCGTTCCTACTATGGATCTGGCATGGCGTCAAATTATTCTAAGTTCAGAACCTGGGTATGTGGCCTAGATTGTGTACTTGGGCGGACAACTCGAGTCGAGGAGGGGGCTACGTACCGGGGACCCGCGAGATCGTCCGACATTGTAACTTATCCGGCCTCTTTTTATTTCAGGGTATGATACTAACAGAATAGGGAGTCTCAACCAGTGAGCACATCCCCGGAGGTGAGAAGAGAAGGTTTTGGCACAGTTTATATGTACAGTTCAAATAATATCAAAGCGGTAAAAAGCATCATTTTTGCACATTTAAGCTCAATAAAATCATAAAATAAAGCCAAACACAACAATTTATTATAAGCTCGAATTTCTAACCCTGAACCAGTGGTTATGGGTAAAATAGTTCCCCAGTGAAATCGCCAGAGCTGTCACACCTCCTTTTTATGCTATTGCACCCCGTGAAGGGTATAACAAAAGGGAGTTTTTCCAATTAAAGGATAATCGAAATGGGATTTATTATTAAGAGTTGGAATCGCCACTTGAGAGAATTATGGTGTCCCAAGTCACCGGTTTGAATCCCGAATCGAGAAAAAAAATTGATTCCATATTACAGTCTACGAATCCGAAATCTGGATAAGGAATTCTATTACCCCAAGAGAAGGTGTTAGGCATTCCCGAGTTCCGTGGTTCTAGCATGGTCGCTTAATTGTTATATTCGGCTTAATTACCTGATTTTAGTACATGTTCAAACCTATGTGCATTTTTTACCTTTTAACCGCTTTTGATTATTATAATTTTATAAGAATTGCAACGTCGTGAAAACACATCTCAAACCACGTCACATCAATGTACCCGGAGTTATTGACATATTTCGACTTCGTTGAGATTGGATTTGGGTCACATAAATGTGCACCCGAGTTTAAGAAAGTAAATTATCAAAAGCGCACGTAGAGAGACTAGCGCGTTATTACTTTGGGGAAAAGCCATAAAATTTGCTAAACGACTCATCCCGAATTCTAAATATTTTTAATATATACATTCATGAGGGCCCCACAATTTATTTATTTTTGTTTGGCGAGGCTCGTCTCATTTTTATTTAAGGGTGTCCTAAAGCGACTATGATTTTCTAATTATTTGTGTCTCTAAAGATAAAGAAAAGGTCCTAATTAATTACATGTTTATAAATTCGGGCTTTGAGTTCAAGTCCGAATTCAAACAAAAGGAGGGACCCCCTTAGTTTGAACCCGTTACCTAACTCGAAGCCCAAACTTATAGTGTTAGATTATGGCAAATGCAAACAAAAAATTGCACTCGAGTTTGCACAAAGGGATATTGTTTCGTGCCTAATTATATAAATGAATATTACTAAAGTTGAAATTATAAATAGAACGGAATTGACAAACAATATTATCAAAACAAACTAATTAATTCTCTAACTAATTTAGACCCACATTATTAGATGAATTGAACCGTTGGAATTAATTGTTTATAGCTATTTGAAACTAAAACCAACCTTAATCACTAATGCTTGCGAAAGTTTGTTAAAACTTAATCAGACGCTTGGAAAATCTATTATATTCAAAGGAGCGTTAACACGTCTTATTCGAACTCAACTCATGCCTACTAGCTTAAGGACTTTAGTTTTATTACACCGAACCAAACTTCGAATATATCAGACATGCCGATCATATGAAATTACTGGCCATTTTTTTTTACTCTGCCTAATATTTGCGAAACTAAGCATGTCTAACACTGATTTCTCTTTGAACCATTCGAGCCCCTTTTTAACAAATAAAACGACTTGAAACGATTTTGTAACTACTGAAAAATGGACTACTGAAAATAAATTAAGCTATATTACACTATGCTAATAATAGTGAACTTAACTAGTAAACTGAATGGACAAATACTCGTAAACAGCAGTTCATCAACTCAAAACAGTCCAGAATAGCTCAATCCCAATACAGTTTTAAGAAAACTAAGATTAAAGTATTATGGACTAAACTACAGGCATTCATATGGACGAAAAACTTCATTTATTACTTCACTTCACAGCTTCATCACACATGATTAGAATGTGTACCTGGAAAATGCAATGAGGAAGCAGAAAAGAGGAAGGTCAGCTGTAGTAACAACACAGCAGATGCAACAGCAACAGATACCAGTCCTTAAAACAGCCAATGTAACAGTAACAGCAACAATATACCCCAACAACAAACTTAGGAAAACCAATTGGAACCCCAGAAATACCAACAGCAACACAGACGAACCAGGAACCCTGTGAAATCAAACCAGAAATACCAGCAGCAACACCAAACAAATAGACTCGACCAAAAGATGCAATGAAACAATATGCTTTCTGATTTTCTATTCTTTTACTCTCAAAGAAGAACACTCTCAGGAACTCTACTTTTTAATTGATTTTCAGCAGTCAAAGAAGACTAGACTCTCTAGTTTTTCAACTCTCAATTCTGACCTCTTTGTGATTCAAAAGCCACCCAAAAAAAGTTCCCCCCTTTAACTCTGTCCAGACCCCTATTTGTACCCCAGACCAAACCTTGAAACCAGCTCTCAAACCCTTAAACTAATCAGAAAACCTTCTGCCCATCATCTCTAACACCCCACTCCTATATGTCTTTCTTGTTTCAAGTTATTTTTGTCCCCCACCACTCTATGTCTTTCTCTTTTTAAGTTCAAAGGTTATGGGCAGGTTATAGTAATCAAATTAACCCCCATACTATTGTGTTTCCCAACCCACTAAGTATAACACAATACATTAGTTTAAGGTTATATTAGTACTTAGTGGACAAACCATTCAACTTAACCATTTTCAAACCCCCTGACATCCCCAAAATACCCTCCTAAAGCTACTGAAATTACTTCATTAGGTAACTGAACCCTTCCCCTGACTAATTAGAACTCTATTCTACTCAGCTGCAGGAAAATTAACTAAACTGTACCTAATGATCAATTTGAAAACAGGTAAACAATTCCAGGAATAAAACTATGCATTAGGGAGTTTCAGAACAATAACCTAATTAACTTCGATCAACTACCAAACAACTGCAGATTCGACACACACAAAATCAAACTTCAATAGAAACTAATCAAACCAAAACTTGAATAATTCAAACTACCAAATTATTCTTATCAGAGGACATCCAGGCATACATCATTTGCATCAGAATAACCTCAAAACCTGATTAAACTACAAACTTATCGCTTTGAATTAGCTACATTGACATGTGAACACAAAACAACAGAAGTAGAGATGAAAGATCATATAGAACTTGACCAAACCAGAAAAAGAAAAATTCAGAGTTGAACCAAACTAACGTACAAACGTATTCAAATGATTCAAACGCCTACAATACGTGCTAATCAATCAGAAGAAAGATGACCCAAGAAAAAGGTCCAGAAGAGGAGGAGAAGATAATAAAGAAAAATCAATTAGACAAATACAACAAACCTAAACAATAAATGGTGACAAAAAGAACAGAAAAGGAAAGGAAAAATACCTCAAAATCAGAACCAAGCGAACTCCGGTCGGTCGAAGCTTTGACTCAAACTTTTTTAGGCCAAAACGGACCTTAATCGAGTGTTCTCGACTAAGAACACCTGACTAAGGTCGATTGTGACCTCAAATTCTTTTGGTTCTTCTAGGGATCGTTTGTTCGATTTGAGATTCGACAGGCTTGGCCAAGATTCGAACAAAGCTGGTATGGGATTAAGGACGAGGGTGGTCTGGTGGTCAACTGGTGTTGATTTGGGACAGTTTAGGGTTGGCGCCACCACCAAGGAAACTTGTGGCGGCGCTAGGGTTCTTAGCTCAAAATCAAAATCCGATGAATCCTGGGTTGATTCGAAGGGAACTAATGGTGTTAAGGTGGTGAGGGAGGTCCGATGGGGGTGTGGTGTTAATTTGGCCTTAAATAGACAAGCTAGGGTTTGGGTCAGATCCTTTGATTGAAGATTCGAAAATATTGGTTGGGATTCGAAGGATAAGGTTCAGGGTTTTGGAACGGGGAGGTTGAGGTTAACAACTGGTGTAATTTTGGGGCAGTTTGGACCACCAAAACCGCCGTGAGGTGATTTCCAGTGGGTGGTCGATGGCGGAGCGAGGCGGAGGAAGGCGAGCCCGTCTCTGAGGGTTTGAGAGAGACGAGCGAGAAGGGAGGGGGGGTATGAAGGGGGTGGGGTTTGTTTGGGAGTTATATACTAGGGGGAGGAATTGATCCTGGCCATTGGATCAATTAAGATCAACAGCCTGGATCCATTCACTAACGAAGAACGATGTCATTTGGTGTGATAGCGGGGCGGACTGGACCGGGTAAGAGAGCGGGTTAGAGTCGGTTTGTAGGGGATGTGATCTCGATCGTTGGATAGGTTTGATCTAACGGCTTAGATTGGGTGTGACGAAAACGATGTCGTTTGGACGTCTGATAAGGCCTGACCAAATTAGACCGGGTGAGGCGTGTTTTGGTCCTGGATTTGGTCAATTTTTGGATGGCCCAGTCCGGTTTTTTTTCATTTTCTTTATTTCCTAGTTTAATAAATTTTATATTAACTTATAAACCATATTAAAACTACCAATTAATTTCTAATAACAATTATCATACATACTAACTTAAAATAAAATCACACAACTAGACATTGAATGCAAAGCACATTTATTTTTTATGATTTTCATTTTTGTGAACAATCTTAATTACTCCTAATAAGTTCTAAATGAAAATGTGACATATTTTGTATTTTCATCAATTTAAACAAATAAACATGCACACGCAAGTGTGAACAATAAAACAAAAATAACACAAAAATCCACAAAAATCACACACAACACAGAACCATTTTTTTTTGGGAGTAATTTATGTGAGGCAAAAATCACGTGCTCACATCAGCCGATTACAAGACGTAAGTAAAAGGTGGCGATATTTCAGCCATGCAAGAGAGATAAAGTGGCAATATTTCAGCCATGCAGGATTTAAATAAAGTCGGTGATCTTTCAGCCATGCAAATGGAGGTAGAGTTTAACCTCGGAAGGCAGAAAGGTGCCTTATGCAATGCAATAAAATGCAAGATGGAGACAACGCTTAGTCTCGAAAGGCAGAAAGGTAGCCTTATCCAATGCAAGGAAATGCGAGATGGAGACAGTGCTTAGTCTCGGAAGGCAGAAAAGTAGCCTTATGCAATGCAAGGAAATGCAGGATGGAGACAATGCTTAGTCTCG